>CAUJNA010001605.1:0-65707 GCA_963377175.1 Effrenium voratum | reverse complement strand
TGAACAGTTTATCAGCGGCAGGCCAAGCCCAGAAATGAGCCAAATGACCAGATCTTTACATTTCAAGCCAATCTGGCCGTTTTGACATTGCGCCATATGAACAGCTCAGCAGCGGCAGGCAAAGCCCAGAAAGGAGCCAAATGACCAGATCTTTACATTTCAAGCCAAGCTTGCCGTTTTGACATTGCGCCATATGAACAGTTTATCAGCGGCTGGCCAAGCCCAGAAAGGAGCCAAATGACCAGATCTTTTACATTTCAAGCGAAGCTGGCCGTTTTGACATTGCGCCATATGAGCAGTTTATCAGCGGCCGGCCAAGCCCAGAAAGGAGCCAAATGAACAGATCTTTACATTTTGAGCTTGGATTTCTATTTTTTTTGAACAGTTTATAAGCCGCTGGCCGCAAAGGAGCCAAGTGACCAGATCGTTACATTTTGAGCTTGGCTGGCCATTTTTTACATTGCGCCATGTGAACAGTCTATCAGCTTCTAACCAAGCCCAGATTTGGAAAAGGCTTTGAGCTAGCAAGCCCGGGACAGAGCCAAAGCAATTCCTAGGACCTTTCCCTCCCCAAAGGACAGAGAAGCCTTGGAAGATGACCTCTTTGGCTTGGACAGCCATTTTGAGATAAGGCTGGGTTTGGGGGGGGGCAAGATAGAGCCACGACCCCATTAAGGTTTAAATATTCATTGAAGAGATTGTTTAGGGTTTAGGGTCTAGAGGGTATATCAAATGGATTGAGGAAATGTTGTGTTGGCTTTCCCACCCACCCAGATCGGTCACCCACAACATAGGAGAGTTTGTTAGTTTCTTCAAATTTCAAGATGGGCGTTGCGGCGACAGACTTCCCAACTTTGGAAGTCAAGCCCGGTTGCACGAAGAATTTGATGCGTTAACGGCCGGCCAAGACCAGACCCAAGATTTTGAAAGATCCTAGATCTAAGACAAAGAGAAGATAGATAGGCTCCGGGCCAACTGAGCAAATCTTTCCATTTCAAGATTGCAACTTGTACATTTGCCACATGAACAAATGCAAGCCCAGATTCGGGATTTTGAAGAGAAAAAAGCAAAAACAATTTGGAAGATGCCAAAGGAGCCAAATGACCAGATTTCTACATTTCAAGCCCGGATTGCTATTTTTTACATTGCGCCGTATGAACAGTTTATCAGCGGCTGGCCAAGCCCAGAAAGGGGCCCGCCTGGCAGTTTGGAGCTTTTCGCTTATTTATTGCGTGGCCGCCACTGCGGGGCTCCGCCCGGCTGGATTCCCGCCTTTCTGGGCTTGGCCAACCGCTGATAAATTGTTCGTATGGCGCAATGAAAAAGTTGCACCCTAGGCTCAAAATAACACATTTTGGCTCAAACGCAGAGCATCGGCTCCAAAATCGAGATTTCCGAGCCGTCCCTGGAAGCGGCCATTCTTTACTGGAGTTTATAAAATTGACACGCTTTGGCTCAAATGTAGAGACTTGGCCACTTGGAGCTCCCACCAAGCCTTTGATCTGGCCCGGGGCAGCCCGGGAGCTAAAGCATTTCCTAAGCTTCCCAAAAGACAGAATCCTCTTTGAAGAGAGGAAGAAGACCCCCCAAGGGGGGTTCAGAGTCAGCTAGCCCGGGACAGAGCCAAGCAAGGCTCCGAGCTGGCGCGACAAAGCCAAGGAAGGCTAATCTTACGAACTATGCTAGGCAGCAACGTTTTCTAGTTTTTACTTTTGGCTTTCCGGTCGGCCCCGCACACACGCTGCTTTCGGTCGGCCAGTCGCGCTCGCCGCTCGGTCGGTGACCCGCCCCCTGACAGGACCCGCTGGGCCGCCGGAGAAGGCCGGCCTCGGCAACCGCGGCCGGCCGCTGAGGACGCCCCATCCTTCGGCAGGCGGCGGCCGGAGAAGAAGCCCCTGGGAGGCCTCAATCAAGTGAGCGGGGCGGCTGTCTCACCTTTGGTTTCACTATGGTTTTTGATATGTTTGAACTGGTCGATAAGACTTATCCAAAGACACTGTCGATCATTTCGGAACATCGACACAAATGTGATCGAGCGGAAAAAACGGAAGAGGGAGCCAGGGACGCCCAGTCAAGGTCAGAAGGCCCCGCCAAGTCACGCGTCACAGGCAAACGGCAGGCCCCGACAGACATGGCAAGTTGGGAATCAGAAGTCGGCGGAAGGTTGGGTCAAGATGTTTGAGACAGTTGTTTTAGTCGAAAACTCGTCACGTGCGCCGACGCGTTTCCAAAGCTCAAGTCAGAGCGGCAGCCCCCCAACACTGACTTGCAGGACGGCCCCCCTTGATCAATGGCCCTCTACTACGCCTGGCGCGGGGACCTCGTCTATGGCATCTACCAGCGGATGGGCGGCTCGCGCCGCCGCGACGAGGTGAGCGAGCTTTTCGACCAGGAGGCGGACATCTCGAACTACAAGCGCATGGTCGGCGGCTGGATGAAAGCGCTGCTGGAGGCAGAGGGCAAGACGCCTGGCACAATGGTCTTGGACAGCCTCAAACATCCGGTCGGGCGGATGACCTGGGACCGGTGGGTCGACAGCATGGTCACGGAGGTGGACAAGGCGGCAGAGGTGGCCGCGGCTACGGAGGAGCGGGCGGAAGCAGAGGCTCCCAAGCGCTGCCGGGCGTGGGGGAAGCGGCCGCATGAGACGGCAGAGGTCCTTGGCGAGGGCAAAGCGCAGACGGAGGACCTCCTGGAGGCGGCCTTGGCGGAGCTGGAGAAAGTAGAGGAGCGGCCGCCCGCGAACAAGGTCGCGAAGAAGGCGAAGGCGGCAGTCAAGAAGAAGCCGAGCGCGGCACCCAGCGCGAGCACGGGGGCGAGAGCGGTCAAGAAGCCGAGCGCGGCCTCCCCGGCGGACGCGCGCAAGTGCGCGGGGCGCGGAGCGCGTTGGCCGTGTATTTATAGCCAGCAGCGCCCGGGGACTTCGGGCAGCTACAACAGCCACATTAAGGGCAACAAGGCCTGCGTCTTCTGCAACGAAAAGCTGATGACGGGCGCCTGCGAGAAGGCGAAGGGCCGCGGCGCCATCTTGGGCGCCCTCAAGAAATTCCGCGCTGTCTACGCGGAGAAGCCCCACATCTACAACTCGGCTCTGCTTCGGGTCCCAGACAGCTTTCGCGAGCGTCTCCACAAGGAGGCGGCGGCGGACACCCAGCCGCGGGCGGCGCGTCGTCGGGCGAAGAAGGCGAGCTCGAGCCCGAAGACCTCCTGGGCCACGGCGCTGGCCTCTCGGAAGCGCGCCTGGCGCCCGCTAACCGCGGCAGAGGCCAAGAAGCATAAGAAGCGGGTCAAGGCCGACCGCAAACGCGTCCAGAAGAAGTTCTTCGAGGCCCACGACATCGAGGCGCCGCCCGGCGACAACATCGCGGAGAACGACGCGGGCCTCCCGGCGCCGGCCCGCTCAGAGCAGGGCCGTTTCGTGGAGCTCTGGGCAAAATTCGGTTCCTGGGGCATCTGCAAGGGCTGCCGCTCGCTGCAGCCGCGGCGGCTGGAGCCGATCGACTGCCGCAGAGTGGCCAAGCCGGAGATCGCGCCGCGGGCCTGCAAGGCGTGCCAGAACAGCAAGGTTGCCATCCCAACCTTCGAGGAGATGCCGCAGCCGCTCCGGGCGCTTTCCAAGGCAGTCGTTCAGGCGCTCCGGCCTCTAGACATCGACGCAGGCCCCTACCAGAGGGCGGCCTACGGCTACCGGGTCCACACCGCCATGATCCGGCTGGCGTGGGCAACCGAGAGCGTCCTGGAAAAGATCCGAGAGCTGCCGCGGGACGAGAGGAGGGCCGCCCGAGCAGCCTACGACTTCCTGATGGATTCCGAGGAGTCCGCCTACAGAGACTTTGTTCAGCGACACGAGAAATTCCTGCGGCGGGAAGGCGAGGACGCGCCGGAGCAGCGGCGCAAGCGGCCGCTGCAGTTCCTGGAGACGTCCGGCCTGGAGAACGCGCTCTGGCCCAACCTCTATTGGGCCGAAGCAATGTGCGAGACAGCCATCCGCGCCAGCGATGTGCGCCGTCAGCGGCGCCGCAGCGCGGCCGACCCGGCCCAGGAAGTCGGCGGGCCGCAGCCGGAAGGGCGGCGCCACCCGCGCGCTTGGCACCCAGCCGAAAGCAGCGGCTCGGAGGCAGAGGAGGGCGGCGAACACAGCGGTCGCCAGAGCATCAAGAAGTCCTTCATGAAGAAGGTCCTGGGCCCCATCGCCGGCTACGCGGAGGACTTCGAATTGCTCCAGTTTGTCTATGATTTGAGTCTGTGGAGTCGCATCGGCGGGGGCAAGAACGCGTGCAAGCACATCCCCCTCCGGCTCGTCTTGAAGGGCGAGACGTTCTCGCCGCTGTATTTCAAGACGCGGCACGCAGCGCTCATCGACCTGCAGCGACAATGTGGACACCCGCAGATCTTCAACTTGGATGACCGTTTGCGTTTGCAAGTGTTTGGCCGACATGGCTGATTTGCGTCAGGTGCGATAAGCTGCGCAAACTAGGGCGTAAGTTGCACAACGCGTAACGTAACTGATCTAAAGCGTGCGTAAACCAACCAACCTTGCTTGCGTGCAATAGGCGGTTTACTAACATTTGACCCGAATTTACTATGTGCGACAACTGGCTGTTCTGTTTGGGTTCAGTTTGCAAATTATGTTTCTAAACAGGCTAAACTGAGCGGTTGCGTTTGGGCATTATAGCTAAACCAGTTTGGCTGGGTTGCTATCCTAGTTGTAACATGGGTAAATTGTTTTTTTCTCGACCTTCATGGCGGCCGAAATTGGAGGACGCCCGGCCAAAACACGATATAAGTGAATTGCGCGGTAGGCCAAAAACGAGCGCGCGTATTGCAGCAGAGCGCCAAGTTGCCTCCGAGATTCGTTTTTTTTCTACAGCAAGCCGACGGTTGGTTGATGTTGAGTCACGCGTGCGTGTTGAACATATGTAGGAAACATGTATTTTTGCACTTGAGCATGTGATTGCAGCGTTGCGCTGGCCAGCGCCGTTGGGATGGCGCGTGCGAACATAAGCCCATGCATGGGCGGGAGCTTCCTCATGGTTGATTTTGGGGCCATGTGAACTTGGTGCGTTTGTTTTAAAAGGCCTTGCTCGAGGCCTTGCGCGCCACGCTTGCAGTTGGTAACCGGCATTGCCATGTGCGGTTTGCAACTGAGACTTTGACGTGTCCCGGGTGCTGCCTGATATAGGGCTGCGTGCATGTTTGTTGTTGGTGCCATTTTTTTACAACATGTGCCGATTTTTTTTACATCATGTCTTGGCAAAACCGCTTGTTTTACCGGCTGGACCGAAACTCTGACTGCGAGAACAACATGGTCAAACCCATTAGGCTCACGGCAATTTTTCGAAACAAACACAATGAACAGCGAAAACTAAACAAGCTTGCAAAGCGGCACGCACGCAGCAGCCTGCATGCATGGCGTTGTTGGATTTGCATGGAACTCACACATGGCCTAAGAAGTTGAACTGTTATTCTGCTGGTTTCCGGAGGATGGGCGTCAAACAACAAAAGTTACAACCTTTTGCAAAGCCTTGTGTGTATGGGATGCAGGCGGGTGTGCTGCTGTCTGCAATTGTGCTTAGCCAGGTTTGCAACGTGTCAGATTTGGCAAGTCAGTCATGTCTAAGGCAGTTTGGCAGGTGTGCGGCTTACGTTTTCAGGTGTGCTGTATACTGTCCAAGACTTAGACCGTCAGCGCTCAACTTGCCAACGGCTGTGTTGGCTAGGGTTGCTATGTGTGCGATCTGGTTGTGATTGCTTCAATCTGCAGGCCGGATATCTCGATAAACCCAACTATTATATGCAGGGTGGAGGCCGGGCTGTCGTGCGTTACCTGCAGTCTTGCATGCCTTATGAGCACATGTGAAACCTGAGATGTCATGGTACGTGCAAAGCAGGGCAGATCGGAACGCTCGCTTATATAGCAACTTAGCAGGGCTGTCAAGCTCGCATGCACGCGTACAAGTGACTCGCTTTGTTTTTTGCAAAGTGTTGTGCTCAAGAGTGAGAATTCTGGAAGCTCTGGAAGACATGTCGTTGAGCAATGCTGCAAGAGAGGAGATTGAGGCCGCCGTGCGGCATGCGGAAGAGACTGGGCAGGTAGTTCAGGCCCACCATCAGTTGCTTGCAGCGTTGAAGAGACACGGCTTGATCAGAGAGGGCGTGCAGCTGGAGCCTGATCAGATTGCATGCTCGCCTCTCAACAGAGACGGGTTCGGATTGTCGGGGCCCGACATCCACGAACTTGTGGAGAAGGTGGCTCAGGTGGGATGGAATGACGGTGAGGCCAGAGGCATATGCCTGGAGTTGGCTCCGCACGACCAGCAGGTCATTGCCTTCAATAAGAAACTGTGTGAGGACAGTGGTGGCCTCATACCGCCAATCAATGAGATCTCAATGCGCTACGCCTCGCTGGCTGGGTCGCACACGAATGCGATGTTGCGAGCCTTGCGACATGAGGCCCTGCACCCGCAGAGTGGCCCGCTCTGCGTCGATGGCCATCTGAGCCTGGCCAGAGTGGAGGCCATTGACGCAGGCTTTGCAGAGGCGGCTCGTTGTGGGATGAGATGGAAGGTGATTAGTTTGGAGGTGATGTGCGTGAGTGGCGTGAGCGAGTTGGTGCAGTCGGCGTGCAACACTGGCAGTCAGCTTGCGAAGGGGGAGCACGAATTTCAGATGCTCAAGCGGATCTTGTCCATGATCCAGGTGAACCAGAATGCTGAGTGGGACAAAGTCAAGCTTCGGATCTTGGCCTCGAAGCCCATGTGTGCCAGCGCGTGCCCGTATATGTTCACCTTCCTGATGCGCTTCTACCAGGCTGACCTCTTTGCCAGGGCCGAAGAAAGGGTCAAGCGAAGCTTGCGTACGGGGCAGCTGGGCTCTGACTTCTACGCTGCCTTGAGTGGCAACTGCAAGGACCAGTCGCAGCAGCACATGCACTTCCGCTACGCGGTGTTCTCTCAGGCGTATGCCTCGGAGAAGAAGATGATCGCCGCAGCAGATGTGAAGCGAATGCTTGTGGCTCAAGATCTGCAGCCAGGCATCCTGAAGGCCCAGGACCTGATGCAAAAGATGCGGCCGCTGGTTCGTGAGGCCGGCTTGCAAGCGCTCGAGGCGCGGGACAAGTTTGAAGACACTCTGGTCTTGATTGCTTTGCAGAAGGTCAAAGGCCTGGACATGTCCGAGGCTTGCAGCAAACTTGTGGACGAGGTGCAAGCTTTGACTGGCAAAAGGATTTGTGAGGAGTACGGCCAGCGCAGAGAGAGCTCTTCCGGCTCTTCCAAGGCCGAACAGTGTGCGCAGCACACCGAGCACCTTGCTACACTATACTCCGGGCTGTTTTGTTTTCCGCAAAAGTCGTCCTCATTTCTCCAAATTTCCGGGGTTATATGCAACCCTTAAACTGCTATCTCCTGCCAAGGCAAAGGGCTTACGACTCTGAGGGCGAGCTGCGAGATCAGTCTGTCCTTTTGAAGGAGAAAGGCTTCCAGGTGGGCTCCTACGTGGTCCGCAAGAAGGACAAAGCCCGCGGCCAGATCCGCTCTATGGAGAGCTCGGTTGTTGTGCTGACCATTGAGACAGAGTCCATCAGCGGTGTGTGCAAGGTGGCAGTGGCCAGCTTTTTGAGGGGGGACTGGAAGATCGTCAAGAAGCCCGCAGAGTCCCTCGAGTTCAGTTGGCCAGTGTACAAGGATTTTGCAGGGACCAACTCTAACCTGTTGCAGCTCATGGGAGTCCGCGGTCGCGTGGCGCAGGCCGTGCTGCAGGCAGGCAGAAAGTTTGAGCACACCATGGAGGGCTTGAAGCTTCAAGTGAAGCCGATGAGGAATGTCGTGTGCCAGCAATCTTTCCCAAAAGGGAAAATGGTTTTGGCTCCAAGCAGTCACAAGTTGGAGACCAAGCCTGGCGGCTTGCCTCTCGGTAAGATTGACGGAGTGCAGCTCTTTATCCACTCTTCCTTTTCCCCACCAGGGAAGGACGGCAGCCTTGACCGCTCGGTGCTCTGTCCCTTCTTCATGGTGCGCAAGACTGACCAGGAGGAAGAGGCCAACTGTGTCATCTCCCCGATGTTTGGCGATGGCGAGGACAACTCTGCAGTGAAGATCCCCCTTATGATCAACCAAAGGGCCTTATCCGCTGGCGAAAGCCTCCTGCTTTTCTCGCCCAAGCCGGAAGAGTCTGAGCCTGAGGAGCTGAAGGTGGAGCCGCCTGCCCCAGAGCAAAGGCAGCGGAAGCGCCAGAAGAGCGCTCCTTGATCCGGCCGAGAAGAACTTGCGTGTCACGAAGCAACTTTAGAAAACTCCATTGTGGCTGTTTGTTTGCTTCATGATGTTTTTCTTCTCATCATGCCGGCCTCCATGCGTGGAGCCTAGAGTGTTGGATGGAATATTTTTTGATGTGGCACTGACGTCGCGCCAAGCTTGGAAACGCGCGGACAATTTGTCGTTGCCCGCTTGCAACTTGAGTGTGAGGCAGCGCATGTTGAATTTGGCGCGCGTTCAAGGAAGCGGCTGCAGGGCTTCTCATTCAAGCTCGTAGCCTGTGTGCAGGGCCCTGTTATATAGTGGCTCGCATTGCAGTGTGTGAATGTCCGCACGCGGTTCAAGCCCATCGGATGGAGACTCTGGCGATGAGCAGGCTGCCGTGAAGATCGAGCAGAAATGGGTTGTGACGAGCAGCGGCGAAAGGGCGTGGCTGCCAACCACCGTGGAGAAGGCTGGGGCGCCCTTCGTCAGGCTTTCCAAATTTGACCGCGGCTTCGTGAAGTTCTGTCTGAACAAGACCATGAGTTCTACCTCAAAGAAGGGCGACGGCCACAGGAACGCAAATGTTCCGCACTTTGATGCCTTGCTGAGCTTGCGCAAGGAAGCAAGCATCCAAGCAGCATCGGCAGCCCTTGAAATGGAAGACTCGCTGCCAGAAGAATCCAAGGCAATGAAGCGCAAGAAGCGCAAAGTCAGAGAGGAGGATGCGCACCTGGTCAGCCCGATCGTGACGATCCAGACCCCGCAGCTGGAGTGGAAGGGTGTCACTCACGTGTCAAGGCCAATGCGGGTCTTGTGGGGGCTCACGTCCAAGAACCTCTGGGTTGAGCTGACTAAGGAGAACATGACCTTCATGAAGAACATGGCTGCGTCAGGGCAGACGCAGTTGAAGCCACGGAAGCGCGCTTCGCCCAAGAAGAAAACGACCAGGCTGCGCAAGGGCCAAGAGGTGGATTCTGGTGATCTTCCTGAACCCCCAGCCAGTGATGTTGAAAATTGAGCCAGGTTTGTGCAGCGTGAGCCGAGTGCGTTTTTTGAGTGGTGAGGCACGGGCGGCTGCAACGATCGTGAGTCGGTTGATCAACAAAGCAGCGTGCTTCTGCTATTTTAGGTGGAGAGTTTCTGTGTTTTCATTCCTGCATTGGTGTGCGCTTCCAGCTTGGCAGTTTTGCTGGAAACAGTTCAAAGCGAGCTTTTAGAAAAGCCCTGCTGGAGGCGAGCTATTTGAAACCCTGCCATGATTTTGGCAATTTGAAGCTAAGGCGCATGTGAAACCTAAAAAGGGGTTAGACAAAGACACGTTTTGTTTGACCACCCTTTTTGACCCCACGCCAAAGTGGCCCGAGGCTGAAAGCAACGCCAGACATGTCTGAAAGTCATTGCCAACCTGCAAACGGTTTGCATCGTGAGTTTGGATTTGTCCTGTGCTTTGTGGCTCGCAGGGGCGCAGCACCATGCGTGTTCATGTTTTCACATAGTGGCAGTGGTTGCATTGGTTTTGTTAGTTTAGCAATTCCAGTAACGCATGCTGCAGGAACTCCATTCACACAGCATCCCGATTGGGCACACCTCACTCCACTGCTTAGGGTTTGGGCTCAACCTCAACTTTCACTGTCATTTGAACCTAGTGTTTGATAAGGAAGACCCCAAAACTTTGTGTGGTTGCAGTTCGAAGAAAAACAACATGTCACCGTACGGATTAAGGCAGCGCAAACCAAATGGCTATAGACATGACAGTAAGGTTTGATTGCAACATGGACATGCTCCCAACCAACCTCAACACTCTTGTTCTCATCAGGTTTCGCTTCAGTTTTTGGAAACCAACCAGGTGTTTGTTTTTTTTTCAACTGGCCGAATCCGGCATCGTGCGCACATGGATGTGCCTGCTCAAGAAGATGAACGCCACTGGACCCCGGGCGAGCTGCTGAAGCGGCTGGTTTTGGATCCGAAGGAGGAGGACCGGCCATTTGATGCATGCAGTCATGTTCACATTAGGGTTTGGGGTGCTGCTTACATAAGAACATGTTCAGTTTAGGGTTTGGGGGTGCTTCTCACACAAGAACATGCAATTGCAGTGCGCTGCTGGAGGAGCTGAAGCAGGAGGCGGAGCAGGATTGCGGAGTGGAGGATGAGCTGGAACAGCCGAAGGAGGAGGCGCTCGCGGAAGAGAAGCACGCATGTGGGGATCCCGAACATGATCCTGTGAAAAAGAAGAAAAAGAAGAAGAAGAAAAAAAAGAAAGAAGATGATGAAGATGATGTCGACGTTGAACATTTGTTGCAGCTTGTTGAGGAAGCGGAGCTCGTGCGCATGGAGGAGGAGGAAGAGGATGAGCTCATGCAGGATTCGGAGCACGAGCCGCAGGTGGAGCACGAGCCGCAGGTGGAGCTCAATGAGCCGCAGGTGGAGCTCAAGGAGCCGCAGGTGGAGCTCAATGAGCCGCAGGTGGAGCTCAATGAGCCGCAGGTGGAGCTCAAGGAGCCGCAGGTGGGGCTCAAGGAGCCGCAGGTGGAGCTCAAGGAGCCGCACAATTCCAAGGAGCCGCAGGTGGAGCTCAATGAGCCGCAGGTGGAGCCCAAGCCGGAGCCGGGAGTTCGCCCCACTGCAAGCGCGGAGTACATGGGCAGAGCCAGGCCCGCCACGGTCTTCACCCAGCAGCACGCTGGCCGCGCTGGAGATCCGGAGCCTGGCCATGGCAAGGGATGGCATGGCAGTCGAGACCGATCGCGGTCCTATGGCAAGCTGGGCGCAAGTGCGGCCAGCGGATATGGCAGCGGAGATGGCAAGGCCGGCAGCAAGGCCGGCGACAGCAAGGCCGGCAGAGACGGCAAGGCTGGCAAGGCCAAAGACAAGGCTGGCAAGGCCAGCAAAGATGGCAAGGCTGGCAAGGGCGGAAAGCACGCCCAGGATGGCAAGGACGGCAAGCGCGGCAAGGACGACAAGCGCGGCAAGGACAGCCGGGATGGCAAGGATGGCAAGGATGGCAAGCGTGGCAAGGACGGCCACGGTGGCAAGGACGGCAAGCGTGGCAAGGACGGCGGCAAGGACGGCGGCAAGGACGGCATCAAGCAGGAGCTCAAGGGTGGCAAGGCTCCAAAGCCGTGGTGGGCATCATCAAAGCCGAACCAGGGCGAGAGGGGAAGCATGGAGGGCAAGACCGACAGGTGGGGTGGTCGCTACGTGCCTGGCGGCTACGAGACTGCCGATGGGCAGTTCTTTCCGCTACTTGGCATGTCTCGGTCTTGTTGGCTGAGTATTTGAGGAGTGTTTCTTTTGGCTGCATGTGCGAGCGAGCCGTCATGGCCCTGCTGATGCGAGTTTCAAAGAAACCCTGCATGTTGATTTGCAAAGCTTTGGTTTGGAACCTTGCGCTGTTTCCGTCTTGCCCAGGTTTGGCTACGGACGCTCCAGGGCCCGCTCGCGCGGTGGCAGCAGCAACGTGGAGATGGTGAGGTGGCAGGCGGTGAGGGACCTGGCGGCGGTGGCCAAAGCGAGCATGGGCAGCAGAGTGAGAGATGCGTAGGCTAGGTTGCGCCAGTCGTGGAGCTTGACAAGAACACATGAAACCTCGCACATGCGCGTGCATGCTTCAGGCTCCACGCCACGCACAGGCGAGTCACTTAGAAACTGCGGCAGGATTCACGGCCACAGCCAACATGGACATGTCCAGTCAATCACGAGCACGACTCCAGCCGGCAGATCCGTCACAACAAAGGGCGCGCAGGGCATCACTTGTTCCAAACCCCTAACACACACCTCAATTGTTGTTCAACAAATTTCCACATGTTGGGTTTCTCAGAATTTGTTGTTCAACAAATTTCCACATGTCGGGTTTCTCAGAATTTGTTGATCAACAAATAAAAACGCCAAATATTTGTTGAACGACAAAACAAACACTACCATATTTATTGAACAACAAATTCCAGGATAGTGCCTAGTCCAAGATTTGTCGTTCAACAAATTTTTGAGACACCATGTTTGAGAGTTGTTGTTTTTTTGGCTACCCTGTATGCCCATCCCCTAAGTGCACGGTTTCACCCTCGACTGGAATTCACCTCCGTCCGCGGACGTTAAAAGCATTTGCCTGCTGAGTGAGGTTCTGGCCAGGGTGTGTGTGTGTGTGTGCGCAGTGCTTGACATGTCACGTCGAACTTGTTTGTGTGGCGGCAGATCCTGACTGGAACATGTTTAACCTGTACTGGATTGTGGAGCGAGCTGAAGAGAATGCGTTTGAGGGAGGATTTCCCCCACACACACATGCAATTGGTTCAACTAAGGGTTGCTTGAATCAATTAATGGGTGGAAATGAGTTTGAGGCAGGTGACAGGAGTTAAAGGGCCCACAGGTGTGGCAAGGAAGTTTGAAAATAAGGGCGTCACAATTTGGGGTCCAACACTGGCATCCTGAGAGGCCCGAGTTTAACTTTGGTGCTCAGCTGGGGAACACCATTTTGGTAGTGTGCACAAACCATGTTGGTGCTCAGCTGGGAGTGCGTTGCATTGGGCATGTCTTGGATGTGTTTGAGCTGTGTTTTCAGTGAAGCGAGCCACGCGCAGGCGAGCTTCTGAAAAGCCCTGCCTTTTGTAGCGAGCTGTTGCAGCCCTGCTTGAGTTTGGCGTCTCACATTGCTTGCATCAGGTTGAGTTGGTAATCGTTTGCAATCGAATTTGGAGTGTCCAATCAATCGCACGCACGTGGTGTACAGTCGGCCATTGGCCCGACATCACGTTCTGGAAAGGGTTCATGTGCTTGACATGAACCAATGCAGGGCGTTGTGAGCGCTCGCTGTGTGCATTTTGAAGCAGGGCCTTGCCACAGAGGCTCGCTCAGTGACCCTTCACCTTTGTGTATCGGTGTGCCGCCATGGAGAGCTGGCAGTTTAAGACCGACCTGTCAGAGGACGAGGCCAACTGGGAGAACCAGACGCTGTCTGATTGGCTGCTGCTTGGGCCTGCTGCCTCGCGGCGGTGCAGCCTAGCCTTCGTGGGAGAGAAGTTCTACCTCACCACGTCCCCCTGCGTGGCCTTCAAGTGGCAGGTGATGAACGTGGACGACAGTGGCGTCATCCTGAAGCGCCCCAGCAAGACCGGCAAGGACACCTATGTATACATGATGACCGCGCCGGTGCAGAAGGTGAGCATGAAGCTGTCTTGCCGGGAGACCAATGCGGGCATCCATGTCTCTGCAGTTGGCCTCGACCCATATGGTGACTGCGGCTTTGAGAGCACGTTTATCAGGCCCATCACCGTCTCGACTCTGCTGGTGCACATTCTGAGTGACATGACGGGAAAGCCTGAGTGGTGGACCGACCAGGACGAGATCATCTGTTTGGACTCTAATGGTGTGCAGACACGTTCAAGCACTTCAATTGAGCAGTTGGCAAGGGCCAAAGAGCCGGCCATGAAAAGGCCTGCAAAAGCGCCACCAAGGGTTGCGAAGTGCCCGGCTAGCAGGCGCTAGGCTCAGCGGCTGCGCCCACGTGGATACAGGGCCCAAAATGTTCTGACGACCCATTGACTTATTCGGCAGCAAGGTCAGGCGTTGGCCGCTGGGGCAGTTGAGACAAGAGCTGCCATGTTTTTTGATAGCGCAAGGAAAAGCGTGCCACACGGACATCGTGCTTCAGTTTGTTCATGACACACTTAATGTGAGTTGATGCAGTCCTAGCGTTGTGCCCGAAGTCTGGCGCCTGACCTGCATGGTCAGGGAGATGCTGGACGCGGAGCTCCAGGCCGAACGTCATCTTGTCGTTGCTTGCTTCTATAGAATAGGGCTGAGCGTCGCCTGCCACACAGGTGTGCTTGCGCAGAGCAATTCAGCTCAGGCTCAGGCATTGGCGTTTGGGGGGAACTGTCCACCTCATGGATGTGGATGAGGCTGTTAAGGGCCTCAAGGCCGCCACGGCCTACCTTGACAGGACACGGGGCCTGCTTTCGAATGACACTTTCAAAGATGTGGCAATTCAGCAAGCCAAACAGTGGCGACAGCGGATCGCCCGCATGAACTTGTCCAAAGTTGAATATGAAACAAGAGCTCTTGCAAGCTGTCGCAAAGCGGGGCGGTGAAGGGTCCAAGGAGCCTCTTGCCATGAGGCAACGCCAGAACATGAAAAATTTTGGCGCCTACATGACCACTTCGGACATGGACCAGCTCCGCCAGGGGACAGGCGCGCTCAGCAAGCTGGATGTTCTAGCATCTCGCATGTATAAGATCGGGCTGCATCTGCCATCCGAGCCAACCAGTGGCCATGTGCTATCGCTGCTCGCCTATCCATGGTCATGTTGTGCGTTGTTTTTTTTCTTTCTCTTGGCTCTGTTAAAACAACCTAGCCTTGGCGCCGACGGCGTGCCAGGGTGGGGCAAGCCTGTGGTGTGGAGATCCAGAACGCGCAGCACGGAAACGACATGCTGCGAGACCTCAAAAAGAGCTTGAAAACCAAGGTCAGGAAGGTGGAGCGCGATGAGGACGCTGTGCACGTCCTTGACTTCCCAGCGTTGCCGCAAGGTCTCAAGGACACCCTTGGGTCGCCCGCCTATGAGACTTGGTGGCAGAACGCGTACGGTGAGCGCGAGCAGCCACTAGGCGAGGGCTTCAGCGGGCAGCATTTCCCCCACACAGTCGCGCTGCGAAAGAGCTCCCGACTTCTGAGCCCAGCCCAAGCCCCTTCCTCTGCCCATGCTTCTTCCAGCTCGAGCGGCAGCAGCTTGACGATGTTGGACTGCATGCAAGCATTGTGCCACAGCAGCCAAGATGGCAACCCTATGTTTCAGATGCTGGCTTGCTTGGCGCAGCTAGGGCAAGGAATGGCTTCTGGAAATTCACCGCAGCAAGCAGTTCAATTGCAAGGGCTGCAGATCTTCGATGATCCTCGGAAGAAGGGGGCGATTGCTGCGCCGCCGACAAATGCACCCGCTGCTGCCAGCAGCCCCCGCGGAAAAGACGGAACCCCCACCAAAGAGGAGAGCGAGAGCCAGGCAGCCAGCCCACCTTCTGAGAAGAAGGCTTCCCAGTCGCCCAATGCGTTGGCGCTGCCGGATGTGCCTGTCGTCAGTCCTGAGGAGCAGGCCAAGGTTATGATGGAGGCCTTGCAGGAAAGAGAGAAGGCCAAGCCAAAGCCCAAAGCAAAGGGCAAGGCTGCAGGCAAGTCCACGGCCAAGGCCAAAGCAACGGCCAAGGCCAAGGCCAAGGCCACGGCAAGTGCTGATGAGGGCAAGGTGCAGGCCAGTGAACAGGCCGCAGACGACACCGAAGATCAGCAGCCGCCTGCAGCGGCCAAGGGCAAGGCAAAGGCAAAGCCAAAGGCAAAGCCGAAGCCCAAGTCTCGCCCTGCGCCTCATCCACTCGGACAAAGGCCGCCAACGCCGGAAGAACCAGTGGGGACTACATGGTATGGCCCCGGCAGGATCAATCGCAATGGTGGCCACTGGCGTGTCTTTGTTGTCAACACCGACCGCTGCGACAGAAAGATCCGCATTGGTGAGGACCCTGACGCGTCCTTTGCTAAGGCATTGAGCTTGATTGAGCAAGGGCGCTAGTCTGGCTCTGGGGCATTGGTGTTCTATTGATTTTGTTTGACGCTGATAGTGTCGCAAAGTGTTCAAATTTGTTTCAGCAAGCCCCAGCCAGTGATCGATGGCTCGCCATGAAGTTGCAGGGCCTGCATGCACGCAGGGCCTCAGTCACAGGCTCGCGATTTTGCAGTGTTTGCCATTGGTTCAATATTTGATCCGGCGCCGCAAGCGGCGTGAGCGCGAGGGGAAATTGGACCCCGCGTAGATCCGTTCCCAAGGGCAAGCTTCCCCAATGTGCCCCCTTTTCTCAAGTCAGTGTTTTCGGGCGCAACTGAGAGGCTTCAGTGTGAACCCAATCCTGGTGAAAGCGAGCCCTGATCAAATGTGGCCCTGCTTCTGGCGCGAGCTGTTGCAGCCCCTGCAGCCTTGATGCCACTGCGTTGTTTTTGCATTCAGCTTGAAGAAGGGGCAACCGGTTGCTGGAAAGCTTGCTCCCACGGACAACATTGTCCACACCCACGTTTTTTGAATTGCGCCTGAAAAGAGCGCAGCCATGAACAGTTGAGCAGAGAGCTGAACGAAGGTCCTGGAATGATGCGCTGCAAGAGACACGTTTCGGCTTTTGAATCACTTAGGGTTTAGGGTGGTTGTGAAGCTGAGTGCCCGCTCACGCAGGTGTATCCTGCAAATGCCCTTCCATGCAGGCCGGGCTTGTTGAATGTCTGGCAAGCTCATGCGCATCGGCGCTCGCATGCTGTTGTGATCTGGACCCACTGCATGGGTTTGGGCAGTCATGTTCATGCTGCGCCAAAAATGCGGCTGGTTGCGCCTGGCTCGTGAAAGCGCACAGAAGATGCAGTTGACGGTTCCGCATGGAAGCACAGAATCAAATTGCCCGCCGCAAGTCTGGCGCATGTGCAATATAGGCAAAACAACAAGCAGTGTCACTGCGGGCTTTTTAGGCTTGGAGATCGGTGTGCGCAGGGCATTTGTTGCTCGCCCTTTCATGCAGTGCTCGTGAGCACGCAAATTTTAGCAAACCTGCGGCATGGCAGCGGCTTCCTCTTCGGGGCGACAGGTGTACATCTCGGCCGGCCGGCACAGCTACGTGACGCAATCTGCAATGGTGGCAGTCCTCAAGGCGGTGCGCGACCACGGCCTCCCAGAGCGCATTAGCCGACAAACCTTGAAGAGAACACGGCAGCAAGAGTTGCCGAAGGACACTGCCCTAGGAGACCTTTGGCGAACCATCGAGTTAGAGCTTCAAGACGGGAGCAGTCTCAGTCTGCCCGTGGTGAGCCCTCTGCCACTCTTCTTGCAAGTGTGCGTGAGCCGCAGCCCTCAGTTTGGTCAATTCCTGGCAGAGAAGCTGGGCGCAAACGACAATGAGAAGGACCCTCAGCTCCAGGTCCTTTTGTACTGCGATGAGGTTGTGCCTGGCAATGTCCTGAAAGGCAATAACCAGCGAAAACTGGTTAGCTTTTATTGGTCCGTGGGTCAATACGGCGCATCCATCTCCAGGGAGGACCTTTGGATGCACATCTGCGCTGTGCGCTCAAGCCGCCTCAAGGACGTCAAGAGCATATACTCGCAGGTATTCAAAAAAATCGCCTCCTTGTTCTTTGACGATCCTTTTGATTTACGCAAGGGTGTCATGCTGACCTTTCCAGGCGAGCGACGCCGCATGGTCTTCGGACGCATTACCATGGTTGTCGCCGACGAGGTGGCTTTGAAGCAAATGTGGTCAGTCAAAGGCTCGAGCGGGACCATGCTCTGCTTCAGGTGCCGCAACCTTGTTGCGTGGAGCTCGAGGCTTGACGAGTACGGGCCAAATTTGGCCCCGAGTTGCCAGACCAATTTGGAGAACGTCATCCCCCACACTGACCGATCGATCCTCGACAACGCTCAGTACTTGCGCCAGCAAAAGCCTATTGTGAACAAAACAACATTCGAGAAATTGGAGCAGTCCCTGGGCCTTTCCTTTGCGCCTGAAGGCGCCTTGTGGGACCAGGAATTTTGCAGGTACCTTCAAGGAGGCCCCATCTCAGTGACTTGCTTCGACTGGATGCACATTTTCCTAGTGTCTGGCCTCTGGAACTCGGAGTGCGGGCATCTGCTCGCTGGCAAGAAGTCATCATGTCATGTCATGTCTTTTGTTTTTTTTCCCCCGTGTGCTTGTGCCACATTTCTTTGCCGCGCTGCGCGCGACGTGCCTGATAAAGAGTCGCGTTTCTGGCCACGTAAGGTGCGATGAACTCCACAGGTCTTGCAAGATCACTTCGGAGATGATTCACGCATACGTTGCTGATGTGAAGTTTCCCAGTAAAATCGTGTCCAAGGGGGGCAGCGGCGCGCAAGTCTTCCGGGGCCGCACTCCTGGCTCCGGTGAAATCAAGGCTTCAGCCAGCGAGGGCCTGAATTTGTACACTGTCCTCAGGGCTTTGCTCGCAGACATGGTGCCGCACCCTCACGGTCACCTTGCCAAGTGCGTGCCCCGCCTGCAATTTGTCTCAAGCACGCCCTGTTTAGTGCATACATATATATATATATATATACACACATG
Organism: Effrenium voratum; assembly: GCA_963377175.1. Taxonomy (NCBI): domain Eukaryota; class Dinophyceae; order Suessiales; family Symbiodiniaceae; genus Effrenium; species Effrenium voratum. The sequence goes on along the minus strand of CAUJNA010001605.1, from coordinate 47,375 downwards.
CATGGCAATCCATGCTTATATGGAAAAGCCGTGTCCACATTTTTCTTGCGCAAAAGCATGCGTACTGTAGGCGAGGGTCAGGTTGCTTCTGGCTTCTGCCCGCATCAGGTGATGTCATATAACGCCCTGGCTGCGGTGCTTGACTTGCTTGTCGAAACACGGAGCAGGCCGGTGTGCCCTGACGCCCTTCAGGCTGCAGTGCAATCGCACTTGCATCACCGCCTGGCAGCGTACGGAGCAGCAGCCTTCCCCCCAAAGGCGCACTACAGCCACCACCTTGCAGACCAATTGCGCCGCCATGGTGCTTTGGTTTCATTGTGGACGCATGAGCGAAAACATAAAGAGCTGAAGAAGCGGGCAAATCAATCCCACAACGCCAGCAAAGGCTCAAGTTGGGAGCGAGGCCTCCTGGAAGAGGTGGTGCTTCAACAGGCGCTGGCCCTTGAGGAGTGGCATGGCAGGGAGGGGACGTGCCTTTTGAGCCCCCACGCCGGCTCCCAAGATCTCCTTAGTTTCTTCCAGGCAAGGGGGATCTTTGTAAATTCTTGCGAAGCATCTTTGCGTGCTCTTGTCAAAGGCGAGCCAGTCTCCAAAGGAGACGTGGTCTCATTTCAAGTCAACGCAGAGCTCGCAGTAGGCCAGGTTTGGTTTCATGCTCAAGCAGGGCCGAATCTTTTCACATGTCTGTCGGGCTGGCGCCCAGAAGGCCGCCATGTGTTCGACATGAACGACGATCCATGTTGGGTCGAAACAGGATCCATTGTGGAGTCGAAAGCCTATAAAGTTGTACACGGCCGAAAGGCGATGGTCATGGCCTGAAAATATGTTGCGTGGCTCGCTTTGCCTGCGTGTGTGTGGCACGTGCGCGCACGCATGTGCTTGTGACGTTAACAAGATTTGGCGCCCCTTTTGGATGCATTCAACTTGCTGGCGTCAGGCAATTCCGCGGACCCCGTGGATCATGAGGCTCGCTTCCGCACGCGTGGGCGCAGGGCCAATTGTCGCGTGTGGACAAGCTCGCGCGCTGCAGGGCCATTTTCACGGCTCGCTTATATAAGCTTGAGTGGCAGTATTTTTTGGCGCCTGTGGTTTTTCGCAGGTAGTAGCGTGCAGCTTTTTGAGTTTCTGCGCTCCGCGCCGTAGCAAAATGTTTGCTTCTCCGGCCGCAACATTAAGGAGTTTAGCGCATTTAGCCGAGTTAATAAACTGACCCGTAAATTGAACGTAACTTTGCTAAACTCAACGTTGGTAACTGCGCTAACCGAGTTTAGCCAAACCAAACAAACAGTTTTTAGTTGGCATAAACACATATCATGTAAGACAAACACTTGCAAACACACACGGGCATCCAAGAAGACGATGGCGCCCTGGGAGCCCAGCTTCCCCTACCATTTCTGGATCCTCAACGAGATGTTGCAGGCGGGGCGGCGGCGCGGTGGGTCCACGGCGGAGGGCGAGCCGGAACAGGAGCTGGCAGGCCTCGAGACGCTGCATCACGCGCACGTCTTCACGGAGTTGGAGCGGGGCCTCTACACCGGCATGAACAAGCGCAGCAGCGCCGACGGCGGGGACGTCTGGAAGGCCCACCTCCTTGGCCCGACCGACAGCGGCGCGGAGACCAGCCAGGCCTTCTTCTTCCGGCTGGAATACCAAGACGGCAAGCGCAAGGCAGCGACCCAGGCCTACCACGGCAGCGGCCGGGTCCACTGCCACAGCCTGAACTACTTGCGGGAGCCCAAGCGGGCCAAGCTCGAGGAGAAGATCCGAGCCACGGAGCCGAGCGAGGACGAGGCGGCGCTGCGGGGCTACGTGCTGGGGCGGCCCCGGCGGCCAGGTGCGGCGACGGGCTGGCCCATCCAGGAGGAGGAGTCGCATTGGGACGACGCCGCGCAGCTGTTGCGGCTGAAGCACACAGCGGAGGACGCGGCGGCCGGCCACAGAGCCTACTTCCCCGACACCTTGGAGATCACGAAGTGCCACCAAGACGCACTGCTTGGCAACGACCGGGGGCCGTTGCTGAAGTACTGCGCGACCTACACGCCAAAATTCTCGGACGCCTTCCAGAAGGAGTGGCTGGCGGACGAGGCCTCGGCGTTCTCCGTGGCCCGGAGGGTGCTCTTCGACTACAAGCCCTGCGAGCCGGAGATGTGGCTCTACCTGGCGGCCAAGACCTTCCCGCCCTGCCGCTACAGCGGGACTATGGAGGAACTGCGGGCGCCCTGGCCGGGAATGAGCGAGGAGGCCGTGCCCAAGATCGTCAAGCTCTACCAAGAGAGCGCCTGGCGACGCGAGGACATGAGCCTCCTTGAGTTCGCCCGCAAAACAAACAAGAAGGGCGAGATTGCGCAGTGGGTCTGGAACAAGCGGAATCGCCAGGGCAGCAGCAAGACCTTGGAGGATTTCGCGAACAACTGCGAGATGGAGGGAGAAAAGCTCATCGCGGTGGACTCGGTCTCGGTCTTCAACAATCGCCATTTTGGCCAATGGCTGGCTCTCCGGGCGCCGTTCCGGAACTTGGAGGACTTGGTTGACCCGTCAGTTGCAGAGAAGGTGCCCGAGCAGTACCAGCACCTCGGCAACGCCTTGGCCCGCCATCCGGAGCACTGGAGCGATGAGGAGGCAGTGGCCAAGGAGCTGGAGCTGGAGGCCACGGGCGTCGCCAAGGTCAAGTCGTTCCTTGCAAAGCTGAAGGCGGAGCGCCACCTCGTCGAGCAGTATCTGGCGGGCCACATCGTCAAAGGAGACGCCGAGGGAGCTCGCCGAAGTCTGGCAGAAGCAGGCTTCCCTGTCCCAGACGAGGGCCTGCAGCTCAATCGACAGCAGCAACTACTGCGCGACAGCGTGCTTGGCGCCGCCGAGCGGGCGGCCAAGGCGCGGGCGGCGCAGGACATCGAGGAACTCGACGAGATCCGAGAGGCCGCGGCCAAGGACGCCCGACCAATCGCCGGGCTCGGACCGCCTGGCACGGGTAAGACCACGGTCGCCGGCAATTGCGTCGACCGGATCCTGGAGAGCGGCGGGCGCGTGCTCTACGCGCTGCCCGCAGCTCAGCAAGCGGCAAGGGTCCGCAGCCGGCATCCCGCAGCGGACGTGGACACCTGCGCGGCTGCGTTTTGGTTGTGGAAGGAGAGGGCCGACGAGCACTTGGATGCCCTGGCGCAGTACGACCTCGTGGTGGTGGACGAGGTCTCGCAGCTGACCGCAGAGCAGTTCGACCGCGTGATCCAAATGTGGGAAGCTGCCGACAAGCTCCCGGCCCTAGTCTTCACGGGAGACTTCTGGCAGCTACCGGGCGTCGGCGAGAGCCAGGCCATGGACAGCCCAAAGTGGAGGAGCACATTCGTGGTCAACTTGCACGAGATGTGGCGCTGCAAGGATGAGAAGCTCCGAAAAAAGCTCGAGCTGTTGCGCACGGCAATCCCTACGCCGGAGCAGCTGAAGGACATCTGCCGGGGGCACAAGGCCTGGACCCACGCAGGGGACCCGACCTTGGAAGAGATCGAGCAAGTGTTGCGCCAGCACCCCGACACGACGGTGGCCACCTGCACTCGGCAGAAGGCGGCCGTCGTCAACCAGCTCTGTGTCCAGGCGCTGTTCGAGAAGATGCGCAAGCCGGCCCTGGGCGAGCTGGAGCTAGACTGGGAGGCGAACCCCGAGAACTACGAGGGCAATGGCAGGCGCAAGGAGGCCATCCCAAAGCCGCTGCGACAAGAGATCTACGCGGGGATGCGCCTACACTTGACCCGCAACCTCAACAAGCCGCTCGACTTTGTGAACGGGATGGAGGCCACTGTCCGCAGCTTGGACGCCGCGTCGGGCTGCCTGAGAGTGACCACGGCCACGGGAAAAGACCTTGCCCTGTTCCCTTGACCGAAGAATTGGAGGACGGCGGCAGCGTCACATGCTTCCCGGCCCGCCCGGATACGCAAGCACGACCCACAAGCTGCAAGGGGCAGAGCTCGCTCACATCACGATCTGGTTGGACATGAGACGCTTCAGAGCGGGCGGCTACGTGGCCATCACCCCTGAAAAAGCCGCGAGCGCAACCAAAAAGTGTAGGACCCTGAAGAGGCCGCGAGCGCAGCCAAAAAGTGTAGGATTTAGGGTCTTTACCTTTCTAGAGTAAGGCTAGGACTGCTCAGGGCTAGTTATACAGCCGAGTTTGCCTCGGAGACTTCTCCTCGGCTGTGGAGACGAGAGGCGCTCCGCTGGCGCTCCGGCAGCCTCGCCCATAGGGGGTTGGCGGGCTCGGCTTAGACTTTATGCGAAACTCAAACCCAAATACGTAGTATATCCAGGTTCACAGTGTGAACAAAAAGTCGCGCAGTGGTTCCGAAAGTTCAAGCAAGCTGTGCACTTTTCCTCCTCTCGTACACAACTCTGCCGGCTGTACGTGGACCTCAATGGCGGGGCCCGCCGCGCGTGGATCTTTGATCCACTCAAGACTCACGAACCGAGTCGGCCTTGAGCCAACGCATATGCCAAGTGCAATCACTCACCTTGGCTTCTGCACACGTTTCCACAAATGTTTACAAATTGGCTGTTCACAACTACACGTGGTTTGCAAACTGCCAAACAATGAATTGGGTTCACATGCAACATGTCTGCGGCAAGCTGACATCCAAATTCATGTCAATTCCACAACTCGCAACTGTACAACCTAATGGTTCATGGAATGTGAACCATCACAGTGTCTCCAAGAATGCGCGCACGACCTTGACCGCAATTGCAACACTGGCTCACGAAGAGTTGCGCGCGTAGCGCGCTGCTCTCTGCCAAATTTTTCCAGAATGGATCATCGGATATTCTTCGAGACATAATAGATGCTCCAATCTCTCGCTTTTCAGAAAGAAATCAAGACTCTGGAAAATGTGCATTGCTCAGCCGAAACCTTGGGGGTGTTCCCCATATCCAGAGAACCGAACCAAACACCAACCACCATGCTGCCACTTTCGCAACGAATTGTTGCGAATGGTCAATGCACTTTATACCATATGTATGTAGCTCATTTGAGCTTAAAGATAAATCATCACTGCAATCAAATTTGTAATGCATTGACAAATTGATTGCGCACGGTTCTCAAGGCAAATTTGGTCACCATACGTCAGCTGAATGACGAAACACTCCCATGCACTGCATCTGCCAAATGTAAAACGAGCACAACTTCCATGCAAGCTGCTCAATCGAGCTGTCGTTCTCACCAATCAAATCTGCGCACCAAACTGTATGGACTTGTCCACACAACAGCAAATATGAAGGCAAATGTTGGTATAAACACTTGTGCACAAATGACTCGCCAAAGTTCTCCTAGAACTTTGCCATGAAAAATGCTCAGGAGCTGCGTGCTCCAAAACTCTGCTTCAAAGCAGTATTGCAGGCTTGCTGCAATTGAAATGCATTCCTTGAAGAGCTCGTAAATGCAAAAACACGAACACATCATTGCTGATGAAAAAGGCTTGTCATCAAGACGGCTGTCTTAAGACATCTGAAGATTCATCTCTTCACACCCCCTTTTGGATTAAGACTGCCACGTCCATGCATACCTCGTGCTCAAATCTCTGGCGCTAGTCTGTCCAGAAATCCATGCAGTTCATGCACGGTCGGAGTCTAACCCGTTCCTGCATCTCTTCTCTTCAAGCGATGGCACTCGGAGTGATGATACACCTCCTTGCTGTTCGGAAATACATACACTGCTTTGGTAGGCCTTCGAGAGGCCTTCTTGGCACTTGGGAACAAAATCGTCTCCACGCTACTCGAAGCTGAAGACATCTCATCTTGCTCCTTTCCAGAAGCAATCTTGTAATCCTCGATCAGCAGATTCCGGAAACAGCACAATTTCTTGAAGATAAAGCGCCAGTTCAAGATTCCTGCAGTTATCAAAACGATCGCTGCCGTATACAGCACAATGAACATCTCAATCTCCATGCTGGCTCGGAATGGCGGCCAACAAACACAAATGCAAAAACTACTGCAAATTGCAAACTTCATGAATGTGTCGTGGTGCTTGGGTTGTCGTGTCGGTATACTCAATGCCAAAAAATGCGTCCCCCTTTCAACTGATGAATCATTGCTGCGCATCACCAAACAGTCACTGCAAACAGAAATCATCTCGCACACACATAGCACTAACTGAAATGAAACATGCCGTCGATGAACGCAAACATCAGCTAATGGACAAACAAGACACGGGGCTCTCTCTCTCCTTTTACCACATTCGATCGCAATCCGGCACAATAGAGTCGGCTGCCACAATGCCCTGACACAAAGCCTTGATGAGGCTCCTCGGATATCTGGAAGTTGCATCGTACTTGGGCTTGGTGTGGCTTTCATGCCTGCACTCCTCAAACTGTGCCAAACGCGTGGTCACGTGAGGTGACGTGGAAATGATCCTCCATGTCTTGGACAAAGGCGGTCGTCCAGCACTCACCTGTCCTTCACTCATAGCACACAACTTGGGGCATGCTGCAAACCATGTCAATGGCGAAATTGTCATCCTCAACCGATGCACTGTTCGCCACTTCCAGTATGCGCACGTTGCAGAAAGCTCAAAACTGGCCTGATCTTGATTGTCTGGCTTCAAAGATCTGAGCAAAATCTTTGCGCTTGCCAGCATCCGCCTGAAAGCAATGCGACCTCTTTGATGCACTTGCGCTGCATCAGCCGGGATCCTCCAGAACAGGGCAACGAGAAATGCAACCAGATCTGCACCTTGGGGTTGACCTTTCTGGCTTTGACGATGCACTTCTCAAGCTTGAAGACCGTACTGATGAGCCGAAAATCATGTTCCTCGAGGACTCTCCAGGCTTTGCATGCTGACATTGACTCAAAATGAGCGGACAAAGGCGAATCTGCAAAACAACAAATCTCAACGAGCAAGAAATTCACATCTGGCGTGATCTGCCACTCAGGGGGCGACTCCTGAATCACTGAAGCAATATGCATATCTCCAACAGGCATGAGATCCTCGGGATCTTCGTCAGATCCTTCGTGAGATGTCTCGAAGTACTCATCCCACTCGGAATCTGATCCAGCCTTGCTTGAAGATCGTCCACCTGAACTCTTGGCTTTGGCTGCCTTGCTCGGAATTGTCATCTCAATGGAGGGACCATAAATTAGCACTCCACATCGACTTCTGAAGGAAATGAAATGTTCTCCAGAAAGCACCTTGGTGAACAAATCTGCCAAATTGGTCGATCCAGACAACCAACCTACATAAATCACTTCATTCTCAATCAGCCCTCGCACATAGCACCAACGGATGTCGGCGTGCCTCAGCTTTCGTTGCACATCCAGTCGCTTCAGTGCGTCGCATGCTGCACGAGAATCAGTAAAAATGTTGGCTGCTGGAACCTGCTGCGAAAAATCCTCATCCTCACGGGACGGGTCCTCAGACAACAGAAATCCCGTAAGATACATCAAAGACTGCGCCTGGCAACATGCTTCTTGAATCGCCGTGAGCTCGGCCTCGGCTGAAGACAAAGAAACTGTTGACTGCAATCTCGACGAAAAAGATACCACGGAATTCAACCAGATAGCCACCGTGCCCGTGACTGACTTTCTCTGCAATGCTGACATTGGAGCAAATGATGCATCTGTCATCACATTCAGTCCACAATGTGCTCGGGTGTCATCTGGTGGCAAACACTCCTACATAAGGGCTTGGGAATACCATTCTCGCATTCGCGGTGGCCAGCACATACCGAGTCAGCTGCTTCAAAACCTCTCTCATGCCGCAACTGTGGTTTTGCCTGGCCCACTGACAACATGGAAATTGCTGAAGCCAAATCCGGCCGAAAAGGCGCCAACCAAGCAATCTTCCCCAGCAAGCATCTGTACTGAGTCGCCATCTCATCATCCAAATCACGCTTTGACTGCTCGTCTGCTGCATCCAGATGCTGCTTGATCTGAGGAATAGAGCCAATTGGCTTCAATCCAGCTGCCAGTTTCATCTCCGCAATGCCCTTGTAGTACTCAGTTTTGTATGCCACACTTATTGTGTTCTCTCCAGGTTCTCGCTGCAAAACTCTGCTGAGAAACTCAATTTGGCCTCCACCTTCGGCTGAAGATCCAAGGTCTCCTGTTTCCCGCAATTCAAGTCCTGCGTTCACCAAAATCTGCAAAGCTGCACGATTTCGAATCTGAGAATTGGATAAGAAAAGAATATCATCCACATAGAGCACAATCATCATTTTCGCTTGCTGTGAAAATTGAACGTCATCCATGCCCTTTTGATGGAAATATCCCACAAAGCATGTTGGCTCCACCGGGTTGGAGCTCAAATTCAGATTCTTCTTAGCCAAACTGGAGAAATGCTTTGTCCATGCCAAACTAGCTGGTCTCAGGCCATTCATAGCCTTGCTGAGCACCATGAACACCGGCGAACCATCATCAGCGAACCTTGTTCCAGGTGGCATTCTCACAATTGCCTTGACGTTCCTCGGAAGTGGACTGGCCATGAAGGCTGCTGATACATCTCCAGACAAAATTGACATGTCATACTCAGCTGCCATTGCCAATGCCAACCTCATAGCATCTGCTGAAGCTGTAGGACTGCTGAAACCCAAGCTAGACGCGGATCCAGCTCCTTGATGAGCAACGTCCTGCACCACACACCGAGATCTGACTCCAGGAGGTTTGCTCTTGAAAACCCATCTGCAACCAATGATGCGAATGCCCCACTCTTTGGCCAACGCTGCGGCTTCTGGCTCTTTCACAGGGCGTCCCACATCTTTGGTGCTCATGTGAGTGTACTCCACGCAAATTCCATCTGTTGCCAAAACTCCATCCAAGTGGTTTCCAGACTCATCACAACAGTTAGTAGGCACACTGACGATCACCTCAGCGCCGCACAACTTGACCTTGCGCGTAGCTGACCCTTCGTAAGTGGCATTTCGCCTGAAAGTCCCTGTAGCAACACTCAGAAAAGAAGGTTCAGGCACAATCTCATGAACAAAAGAATAAAACATGGACATCTTCTCATCGTCTTCCACAATGTCCATTTCTTCTCCTTGCTCAACTGCAGTCGCGCCTGGGTCTTCATGCGGATTTGCTGGCACATTCGCCTCCTGCATGTCAATGTCCATGTTTGCACTGCCAGAAACTGATGCTGAGCGTGGCCTCTTGACTGGACCAACTGAATCCATAGGCACATCTGAGCTAGACACTGATCCGGGCTGCGCGGGCCTAGACGGCTGGCTTGGCTGACTGATTTCCTGAGGCATTCCAATGTCCGGGTCAGGAACCATTGGCATGCTTGCGGGCACAACATCTCCAGACCCTGAGCCTGAAGCTGCAACTGCACCTGCACCACTTGCTGCACCTCCCTGCAACTTGTTGCGTTCAGTCTCCAGCCAAGCACGATAGCGCTTTGCATGCCTTTGAGTGAACTCTGCCCTTCACCCCCTTTTGACATGCAATACACCGTTCGGTTTTTCCGTGCTCTTGATACCACTGAAACGGGGGGTTTGAGGACATGTCAAAATCTGCAGTGGCTTGCTCAGAAACTGCGGTCTGCTCAACTGGTTGCACAACGTCACTTGAGGCTGGTGCCGCATCAGCTGGCAAAGCATCACACAGACCTGTGGGTCGATCTTCAAAGGTCATGGGCGTGAGGAGCTTGATGCTCTTGGCGTGAAACACTTTCCAATCGCTCATGCCAGGCAGTTTATACATGCACATGTGACCAAGCTTACCTCCAAGTGGCAAATGCAAATACACAGCTTTCTCAAAGCGAGGACCATCTGCATCTCTCACACTGTCTGGAAGTTCTGCAAGAACATGAGACATGTACACTGCTGAGGCTCAAACAGGCAGATCTCGCTGCTGCAGCTCTTCAACGGGCGTGTGCAAACCAAATGGCTTGTTGAAAACATTGTGGCAAAGACAGACATAGTTCAATGCAGTTTGCACTGCATCCTCACTGCAAGAAATCTTCAAGCTGCCTTTGCGCAATTGTAAATTCAGCTTAGCAAGTCCTTCGTGGACAGCTCTCACACTTCTCTCAGCGCCACCCACGGCCTGATGGCCTTGTGGCTGAGCCTTGACGTAGTTCACGTGTCGGCCTCCGAGGTCAGTGCCCCGTATGAGCTTGCTCACAGCATCCTCCTTATCCGTCACAATGGAGAGTGGATCACCATGTCCTGTCAAGCCCAATGACTCAAAGAACAAGCGAATTTGAGTTCGAGTCTGATCAATATTGGCCTTGGTCACAATGCCAATCAAATGTCCAGACTGACTGTGCCACAAAACCAAAATCCGTTGCCCGAATGCATAAGCAAAGTCTGCCTGCAGATCACAAGGTGTCTCCACCCTTCTCCGAGAATGCGAAGTGCTGTGACATGCTTTACACTCTGGACACTTGGAATCAAACGGATAATGACCTCGCTGGACATGAACTTCAAGTGGCACGTCTGACTTGAAGGCATTCAAGGTGCACTCATCTGCAGAAACAACAGGCTCCGAATCCATGGGACACACATGCTCCTGCGGGTGCAAGTTGAACTTCACATGCTGCTTCACTGACTTGGTTGGTTGCACTGTCTTCAAACAGGAATGGGTTGTCGTGGATGTTGCTGGCTGCTGTCGTGACATGTGGTCATGCTGTAACGCCGCACCATGAGTCGTAAAACCATGAGCCTCGCGCACAACTGACAAACTGTTGCAAATTGATTGTGAGGTCTGTTTCTGTTGGTTGACAGGTTGAAGACCATGTTGATGTTGTATCTGGCAGTTGTGGTGGTTGCAAAAATGCATCTGGTTCAATCCAAGGGATGGCGGCACCGAGCTCCACTGAAAAGACTTGCAACTAGGATAAGCATCTGGCATCTCCACATCGCGCATTCCAGTGGAATCGCGGCTGCGAACAGCCGTCCGCGGTCGAAAGGATTGAATCCAAGGGCATCCAGAAAGGAAAACAACAGCAATACTTGTCTGCTTCAAAGTCAACTCGGCCCCAGTGCTGTCCATTGAAAAACACCAACCCTTCTCCACCAGAGCTCCTACAGACAAGATGTTGTGCTGCACCTTTCCAACAAACACTTCGAGTTCGCATCGAACAGCCTGCTTGCCAACTTTGAAATGCAAAGCAATACGAACGATGCGATTCATGCACACTGAATTCCCTTCGGCTGTGGAAAACGTAGCTGCCGCTTGTCTCTCTTCCAACACCTCATACAAATGTAAGTACTGCTCGGAAATCACATGAGACGAAGCGCCGGAATCCAGTAACCACAACATGCTGTAATTGGTCTTTCTCAGACCTGAAAACTGCTGAATCATGCTCTCATCCAACACGTTCTCACTCTCCTTCACAAGAGGCATACACAACACCTGCGACAAAACGGGAGTCTCTTCACTCTGAGTCGGATCCTGGCTCTCACCGGGCTCATACTGGCCCTGCTGCTCATGCATCCACTCATTGTCCCACCAGTCACTCTCATTCGGCGTCCAAGCGTCACTCTGTGACCACCATTCACTCTCATTCCAGCTCTCGTCAAGATACTCATTCATCTTGCCTTTCTTCCCTTTGGATCCTTTCTCCTTGCCTTTGCTCTTGCCCTTCTGGGCCTTTCCATATCCTTTCCCTTTTCCTTTTGAAGACTTTCCGTCTCCCTTGCCCTTGCCTTTTCCCTTCTTCTGCGGGCAGTTGGCGGAGAAATGTCCTTCCTTGCCACAATTGTGGCAAACGAACTTCTCTCTCTTCGCCATGGCATCTGCTTGTCTGCACTCACGGGCTAAATGCCCCTGCTTGCCACACAAGTAGCAAGTTCTCGTCTCTGTCGTTGACAGAGCTGCCAAACTTCCATCAGCTGTTCCTTCAGCTGCATCATCACCAAGCAACTCTTTCATCTTGCCATGTGACAGAGGTGTCTCCCAAATGCGGTGCTTTCGCTCAAACTCAATAGCCACTCTCCGAATAGTCTGAAAATCATCAGTGCTGAACACAATCACATGGTCTCTGCATCTATTGGGAAGGCTTCTCAGCAAAACCAAACTCTTGTCTGCATCGTTCAGTCTGAGGGCTTCACGATCTTGATCTTGAGGCAAACTGTTGATCAAGCGCTGATACCTGGCCACGTCCGTGTCAAAGGCGGTCAACATCTCTGAAACTGTGGGCTGATTATACGCTTTTCCCAAGAACTCATTGCGAAAGAAAAGTCCTTCCGATCTCGATCGAAGGGCATACTCCTGTGCAAGCAACCTGAGAACTTCATAACCACAATGATTGGTAACATCGGTGCCCTCACTATAGGCACTGATGATGCCTGAAACTTTGGGATGTTCCGCAAACAACTGGCAAATCAAACTATACAACCGAATACTTCTTGTAGCTTCTGCTGCTGACAGTGTCTCTTGCCTGATAGGCTGCATCATCTTCACTGACATCTGCACTTCTCGAGGATATTTGTCAGATAAATTCCCCAACCATGCCGAAAGAGTCGTGCGATCCATGCTGAGATGGCGGTGTCGCCACTTGCCTCTGTGGTTCAGGGCTGAAGAAACCATGATCCGCTGGGGACCTCTTAGGCGTTTCATACCCAGGGACTCTTCCATCTCCAGGTGGCGGCTGCGGGATTGGTCCCTGCACTCTCACTGGCGTGGCACCTTGTGGAATTCCCGCACTAGCCTGCTGTTGCTGAGCTTCTGCCTGATCCAAACCGGGTGGTCGCACCACATTTCCGGGTCCTTGTGAACCTTCTTGAGGCTGCACTCCCTTCTGCTGAAACACATTCTGCTGTGCTGCCTGCTGTTGCGCACTCACGTTCTGTATAACAAACTGCTGCAGTTGCGCTTGTTGCACCATCATGTTCTGCATTGTCTGAGCAAGCTGCCGTATTTGAGAAGCAAGTTCTGCCACATCTGCTCCTGCTGCTTGGTCTCCATGTCCGTGTGAGGACCTACTACGAGCATCCTCTTCTGCACCATCTGCCATGGTGTAGCTGTCTGTATTCTGCTGGAGCACCGAGCTCCGCTACCATGCGAAACTGTCAAACCCAAATACGTAGTATATCCAGGTTCACAGTGTGAACAAAAAGTCGCGCAGTGGTTCCGAAAGTTCAAGCAAGCTGTGCACTTTTCCTCCTCTCGTACACAACTCTGCCGGCTGTACGTGGACCTCAATGGCGGGGCCCGCCGCGCGTGGATCTTTGATCCACTCAAGACTTACGAACCGAGTCGGCCTTGAGCCAACGCATATGCCAAGTGCAATCACTCACCTTGGCTTCTGCACACGTTTCCACAAATGTTTACAAATTGGCTGTTCACAACTACACGTGGTTTGCAAACTGCCAAACAATGAATTGGGTTCACATGCAACATGTCTGCGGCAAGCTGACATCCAAATTCATGTCAATTCCACAACTCGCAACTGTACAACCTAATGGTCATGACATGTGACCATCACAGTGGTTCCAAGAATTGCGCGCACGACTTGCGCTAATTGCAACACTGGCTCACGAAGTTGCGCGCGTAAGCGCGCTGCTCTCTGCCAAATTCCAGAATGGTATCATCGGATCTCGAGACATAGATCGCGTCCCAATCTCTCGCTTTCAGAAAAGAAATCAAGACTCTGAAATGCTGCCATTGCACAGCACGAAACCTTGGGGTGTTCCCCATATCCAGAGAACCGAACCAAACACCATGCTGCCACTTTCGCACACGAATGTTGCGAATGGTCAATGCACTTTATACCATATGTATGTAGCTCATTTGAGCTATCAATCTCTGCAATCAAATTGTAATGCATTGACAAATTGATTGCGCACGTTCTCAAGGCAAATGGTCACCATACGTCAGATGAACTGACGAAACACTCCCATGCACTGCATCTGCCAAATGTAAAACGAGCACAACTTCCATGCAAGCTGCTCAATCGAGCTGTCGTTCTCACCAATCAAATCTGCACACCAAACTGTATGGACTTGTCCACACAACAGCAAATATGAAGGCAAATGTTGGTATAAACACTTGTGCGCAAATGACTCGCCAAACTTCTCCTAGAACTTTGCCATGGAAAATGCTCAGGAGCTGCGTGCTCCAAAACTCTGCTTCAAAGCAGTATTGCAGGCTTGCTGCAATTGAAATGCATTCCTTGAAGAGCTCGTAAATGCAAAAACACGAACACATCATTGCTGATGAAAAAGGCCATCAAGACGGCTGTCTTAAGACATCTGAAGATTCATCTCTTCACACTTTAGGGTTTAGGGTTTAGGGTTTAGGGTTTAGGGTGTCTACAGCGGGGGCGCCTGGGCCCTCCCCTGAAAGGGTAGAGGGCCCAACGGCGCCATGCGGAATGAGGCCCACCCCTACCACCCAAAATTGCACCCTTTTAGGGTTTAGGGTTCAACCCCCTTGTCTTCCCCCGAGCTCGGGGGAAAAAGAACTCATGGCTTGGCTGACGTTGCAGCCGACTTTGAAATCAAGTTTTCTCCACTGGCCCGGCAAGTGCTTTGCAGGCGTCACCCAGATTCTGGGCGACCAAAAAGCGTCGCCCAGAATCTGGGCGACCGATTCTTGAAGCCTTTTTTTGGCCCTGCCGGGGGCTGTTTGGAGGCCGTTTGCACAGCTGAAAATGTATTAAAGTAGAAGGCAGGGCCAGTCCCGGAGAAAAGCGTGTGCGGCCTGGGGGCCCAGCCCGTGGCGCCGGGGCCGAACTCGGCCCGCAGACGCAATGTAAGGAGCGGAAACGTCGTTTTTTTCATTCCTAGAGGTTAGAAGCGAGAGTCACTGCTGAAGCGCGTAAGAGTCCATACGGTAGACTCCGCCGCCAAGGCGACCGGGGAGGAAGCCTGGCGTCGAACAAGGAACCGGAAGACTTTAAGGCGGGTCAGGTCCAGCGCAGAGGCAGACTCAACTTCTGGGCGGGCGGGGGGGCGCCGCTAACGTGCTGGGCATGCACGTTGTTGCAGACTTCAACTCTTCCTAGTTTGATTTAAATCTCCTGATCTACCCTGTCAGGACCAGTGGCAGCTGGAGAACACGCCCCTTGCCAACCGCAGCTGGCGTGGCCGTCATGTCCATCGGTGCAAGGGGCAGCTGGAGAGCGAGCCCTTTGGTGGCTTCAGGTGACCGGGCTGTCTCACGCTTTTTGCCAATGTGTTTCACTCCAACTTGAACTGGTCAGCAGGACTTATCCAGAGACACCGCTGACCATTTCATATGTTTCTTGGTCAGCCGATCCAGACATTGTTGCCAAGCCAAAACAAGCCGACTTTGGCCCACGTTTGCCCACAGAAACCGGTTGAAAGTGAACCGACCCAAAGCGTTGAGTGTTGGCGGGAAATCACATATCCGGGCAGCCTGCGCGGCCCAGCAAGAGTAGATGACGTAGCAAGATCTGAGTAGTTGCCTGGTCATGTCGACCCGCCAGAGCCCTGCGGCCGCTGCAGAACACGCTTTCAGGAACTGCAGCCAGCGCGGCCGTCGTGTCCATTGGTGCGAGGGGCAGTTGGAGAGCAAGTTCTTTGGAGGCTTCAAGTGAGGGAGCGTGTCACCTTTTTTCTTAACTTGTTTCACTCCAACTTGAACTGGTCAGCAGGACTTGACCATTTCATGTCCAAGACCTGCAAGCGCAGCTTGCGGAAGCATTACGTTCCGCAGCCGCGCGACGTTCCAGAGCCGCTGCGGCGCTGTGTCAGCGCTGCGCCTGCTCGACTACGACCTTGGGCCGGAGAGCCGCGCTGAGAATGGCTACAGGAAGCACGTCCGCATGCTGCGCTTCTCTTGGGCAACCAAGTCGTCAAAGCAGAAGATTGCAGAGTTGCCTGAGCGCAGCGAGCGGCGGCAAGCCAAGGCAGCGCTGCGGCACCTGCTTGACGATGAGGAAAATGCCTACCGCAAGTTTCACGCGGACCATGAAGAGTTCCTGGACTTGCATGACGGCGAGGTGTTGGAGGCAGCGGCCAAGCGCTCCTTGCATTTCATTGAGGAGCTGGGGCTGGAGTGCGCTGTGTGGCCCAATTTGTACTGGAAGACGTCCATGTGTGAAACGCATGAGCGCTACACCGACAAGCGCCGGCTCGAGCGGGAGCACGACGAGGTGGACCTGGAGGATGTAGAGGGCGCAGATGGCCAGCGCCACAGCGTCAAGCGCAGCTTCCGGGCGAAACTCTTGGGGCCGCTACTTGGCTATGCCACTGACTTTGCCCTCCTGCAATTTGTCTATGACCTGCAAATGTGGAGCGAGCTTGGCGCCAAGAGAAACATTGCTGAACGCCAGGGCAACAAGATGCGCTTGATGATGGCGCAGCATCCCATGTCGCCGCTGTACTGGCGTGGTGTGTTAGCCGGGCTGCAGGACCTGGTCCGTCAAATTGGCCCGCCCCAACTCTACTGGACCTTTGCGCCCTGGAGATGAGCTTCCCCTATAGCGAGTTCTTGCTGGACGAGCTCCGGAAACAGCTGCGTGGCCGCCATGGCGCCCCTGCGCACGAGACGCTCCACATCACAACCTGCATGCTGGAGGCGGTCCGTGGCTTCATGGCGGGCGGGGCCGGCGCCCCTGGAGAGAAGGCGAAGTGGTCTCGCTTTCTGCTGCAAGGCGAAGACGCGGAGGGCAAGCCTGTTGGCTGCTTCCACTTCTTCACTCGCCTAGAATTCCAAGACGGCAGCAAGAAAGCCGGCACGCAGCGCTACCACGGCAGCGGCCGGCCTCACTTGCATGTCCTCTTCTGGCTGGACCGCCCGGAGCACATGGATTGAGCGCAGCGGGCCTTGGCGCGGACGCAGACCTGGCCCCCGACCTGGCAGCCTTTGCTCAAGGCTCGCAAGAAGATCGCGAGGGAGAGTCTCGCTGGCCCGTTCAGGCAGAGCGCTCTCAATGGGATCCGGCAACAGACCGCCTCCAACTGCGCCACTCCGCACAAGCGGCCGAGTCCGGGTTGCGGGCCTTCTTCCCCGACCTTATGGATTGCTTCCGCTGCCATCAAGATTGCTTCTGACGGCCACCAGCTCCTGCTCACCTACGTGGCAAAGTATGTTGCAAAGTGGTCGGACAGCAGCTTTCAGGAGTGGGTGAGCGACAGCGCAGCTGCGAATAGCCTTGCCCGAAAAGTCTTGTTCGAATATCACCCCCTGGAGCCTGAGATGGTGCTGCAGCTTTGCGGCAACTACAAGCAATGGGACATGGGCACACACTCAGGCGGCAAGAGGGACTTGGTTGCCCCAAAGCTTGGGGCAGAGCCGTCCAAGCAGCTGCAGCAATACATAGACAGCGCTTGGCGCTCTTGCAAGCTCAGCTTCCTTGACTTCTTGCGGAAGTCCACTGATGACGGCAACATCGCGCAGTGGGTGAAGCGGGACTACAAGGCCTTGCCCGACGACGACCCCGCCAAAGATGCGACGCTGCCCAAGTTTACCAACAACACACCTCCCCGCGGCCAAATCGCGGTTGCCGCGCAATATCTTTGGCGGCTCAACGACGCCCTCTACGGCCAGTGGCTACTCATGAACGTGCCGTTCCGCAAGTTACAGGAGTTTGAATTTCCGGAGCTTGAGGAGCGCGTGCCTAAGCGCTACCACGGCTTTGCTGCGGCCCTGCTGACCACCGACCGCAAGCCCGATCTGCCAGAAAGCATGCGCGGCTTCTGGCGCAACCCGGCTGCCATGGAACAGGACATGATCGCAGAGGGCATCTCAGAGAAGGATCGGGGCGACTTCCTGCGCTTTGCTGCAGCCCACGTGGAAGCGGTGGACAACTACCTGGCCAGGCGCCTGAACATAGCGGACGAGGTTGCTGGTGAGCTGGAAGACCTTGCGGCGCAGGCGCCACCTGGCCGCTTTGCTTTTCGCGGTCACCAAGCTCTGCTGGCGCAGCAAATTGAAGAGCGTGTGGCCACGGCAGGCAGAGCCAGGGCAGCGGCCTCGGAGGCTGTGGCGCAAGCCGCCCGAGACGATGCGGGGCGGGCCGCGCATCGCCCAGTCGTCTGCTTGGGTGAGCCAGGAACCGGCAAGAGCACAGTCCTGCGCGCGCAGGTTGAGCGCGTGCTGAGTCAGGGCGGGCAAGTCCTCTGCGCCCTGCCAACTGCGCAATTTGCAGCCCGCAGCCGAAGCAAGCTGCCAGAACATGAGAACCTCGTTGTGGACACTCGCACGGCGGCCTTCCAGTTGCACTTGCCGGAGCAGGAAACCGTCCACGCCCTCCACGGCATTGACTTGATTGTCGTAGACGAAGTGCAGCAGTTGGGCGCTGAGGACTTTGAGCGCATTCTGCGGCTCTGGCGGCACGCCGACTGCTTGCCTGCCTTGGTCTTCCTTGGTGACAAGTACCAACTGCCTGGGAGTCACCCGCGTGGAAGCAGCACGTTGCGCGCTTCGCAAAGCTGACCGAGGTCCACCGCTGCAAGGATCCTGCCTTCTTGGACAAGCTGCGGGCGCTGCGAACCAGCCAGCCATCCCAACATCTCCTGCGCGACCTTTGTCGCGGCCACAATGGTCACTTGCACAAAGAAGAAAGCCGCGCGGCTGAACGAGTTGGTCCTGCAGCTGAAGCACCCACAGAAGGAGCCTGCAGTTGTGTTGTCAGGGGACATCGAAGTCAATCCAGACAACTACGAAAACTGCGAGAGGACCGCCCGCCGCAGCCCTCAGAAGTGCCCATCTACAAAGGCATTCAGCTCTACCTCACAAAGAACGTCCGGAAGAAGGACGACTATGTGAACGGCATGCTGTGCTATGTCGAGGCGTACTCGGAGACTAGCGGCGCGCTGCGCGTCAGGACCAAGACGGGCAAGCGACTCTACATTACGCCTTGGACGGATGTGGAGCGAGGCAACGTTGCCTACTACCCCATTCGCTTGGGCTACGCCTCCACTGTCCAGAAAGTGCTTGGCGACGATGTGGAGCACATCACGGTTTGGCTGGACATGCCAAACTTGCCAGCCGTGGCCTACACGGCGCTGAGCCGCGTGGAGCACTCTGGCGCGTACTCCTTGGCGGGCAAGCTCCCCAGCCCACTTCACGCCAGCGGTGGAGAAGTGAAGGACTGGGAGGGGGCAAAGCCGGAGACCCGTCGACTTGAACAAATTTGACCAATGACACTGCCACTGCGGCCAAATCTTGCATTGGCTTTGATAAATTTGCAATTGTCGATAAAACGCTAGCCGGCCTTGATAAAACGGCCATTGGCTTTGATAAAACGGCAATTGCTGGCCGGCCTTAATAAAATGGCCACTCGCTTTGCCAGCCAGCCCTTAATAGAAATGGCTCAGCCTGGCCGCTGATAAATTCCTTACACAGGACCATATGAAATCGGCCATTCGCAGCCAAAATCTAAAAGATCCTGATAAATCGGCCATTGTTGATAAAAGCTGGCCGGCCTTGATAAAACGGCTACTCGCTTTGCCAGCCCTTGGTAAAAATGGCTCGGCTTGGCCGCTGATAAACCCCTTACACAGGACCATATGAAATCGGCTATCTGCAACCTAAATCTGCAGATCTGGCAATTTGTAAATCGGGCATTGTTGATAAAACGGCCATCGGATAAAACGGCTACTGGCTTCGCAAGCCCTTGATAAAAATTGCTCGGCCTGGCCGCTGATAAACTCCTTACACAGGACCATATGAAATCGGCTATGCGCAGACCAAATCTACAGATCTGGCCATTTGGCCGCTTCTGATTGATAAAACGGCAATTGCGGCCACTGGCCTGGTCCTCAACCTTGATAAAGCGGCCATTGTTGATAAAACGGCCATAGGCTGGCCGGCCTTGACAAAACCGCAATCGGCTTTGATAAAACGGCCACTGCGGCTGGCCGGCCTTGATAAAGTTGCCATTCTGCCAGCCCTTGGTAAAAATGGCTCGGCCTGGCCGCTGATAAACTCCTTATATGGGACAATATGAAATCGGCCATCCGCAGCCCGAATCTAACAGATCTGGCCATTTGGCAATTTAACCGCTTCCGGTTGATAAAACGGCCATGGCTGATAAATCGGCCATTGTTGATAAAACTGTCATTGGCTGGCCGGCCTTGATGAAACGGCTGCTAGCCCCAGGACCATATCAAATCGGTCCATCTGTAGCCTTCCGGTTGAAAGTCTCGGAGAAGCAAGATCTTTAAGACTGGAGCACGGACGGATGGCCATTTTAGCAAAGCTCGCCCCATCTTATCAAGGCCAATTGCTTTTTGAAGCAGTTTTTGAAAGGGCTAAGAGTCGAGGCAAGCCGCTTTATCAAAGCCAATGGCCAATTTATCAAGGCCAATGGACGCTTTATCAAGGCCTTGAAAGGAGCGACTTCAGAGTCTTGGGTCGTCAGTTTAGGGTATATCTTATAAGATTCTTCGGGATGCCCATAAGGCAGTGCTTGGATTCCAGCTAGAAGCCTCCAAGCTAAAGCTTGTCGGCCGCCATCGGCCGTAAAAGGATGAAATGCAGACGCGCCCTATTCATGGGCGCGTTAGAGTTTAGGGTTTAGGGTTTAGGGTTTTGGGGTGTCTACAGCGGGGGCGCCTGGGCCCTCCCCTGAAAGGGTCGAGGGCCCAACGGCGCCATGCGGAATGAGGCCCACCCCTGCCACCCAAAATTGCACCCTTTTAAGGTTTAGGGTTCAACCCCCTTGTCTTCCCCCGAGCTCGGGGGAAAAAGAATTAATGGCTTGGCCGGCATTGCAGAAAAAAATCGCTTGCGCTAGCTTTCAAGGCAAGGCACCTGCGCGCTTTTTTTCGTCGCGGTTGGTGAGATCCCGGGAAGCGCCCCCGCCTGGGTTAACAAAAAACCCGGGATCGATCAAGCGCCCAGGCGGAGGGGAGCTTGCCGCAGCTCCCCGGCAAAGGGCTGTAGCGGCAAGCGCTTGCTTGACTGAGGCGCAACGAGCGCTACGAAAGCATCTGCGCCTTGCGACTGGTTTCCTTTCTATTGGTTTTTGTTCCTGACCCAGCTCTTACCCTTTACCGGGTTTAGGCTTTCCTTGATCCAAGATAGACTCCGCACAGCCGGCGCCTATGGGGCGGGCCATATTGGAAAAAGCGTCAGTTTCCGCGCGCGCGGCACTCCCGTGATCGGATTGCGGAGCGAGCCATAAGAGGGGGGGGTTAGAAATTCGCGCCCTGTCACCAGTCAATGCGCCAACTTCCCGCGCGCGTGCTTTTTGCGGGGCTACGCCGGAGAGTCTGAAGCAACCCGTGATCGGGTTGCAAGTGGAGCCGTTTTAGAAAAGAGGGTCAGCTTTCCGCTCCTTGCGGCGGGCCATATTTGAAAAAGGCTTCAGTTTCCGCGCACGCGGCACTCCCGTGATCGGATTGCGGAGCGAGCCATAAGAGGGGGGCTTAGAAATTTGCGCCCTGTCATCAGTCGATGCGCCAACTTCCGCGCATGTGCTTTTTGCGGGGCGACGCCGGCGTGTCCGTGATCGGATTGCAGGTCGAGCCGCTTTAGAAAAGAGGGTCAGCTTTCCGCCCGCAATCAGACTGCGGTTGAAAAAAGCTTCAGTTTCCGCGTGTGCGGAACTCCCGTGATCGGCGCCCTGTCATCAGTCGATGCGCCAACTTCCCGCGCGCGTGCTTTGTGCGGGGCGACGCCGGCGCGCATGAAGCAACCTGCGCGCGCGGCATTAATGCGATCGGACTGCAGGTCGAGCCGCTTTAGAAAAGAGGGTCAGCTTTCCGCCCCCGCAATCAGATTGCGGCGGGCCATATTTGAAAAAAGCTTCAGTTTCCGCGCGCGCGGCACTCCCGTGATCGGATTGCGGAGCGAGCCATAAGAGGCGGCCAAGCCATTTTCAGCAAAAGCCGGTCCAACGTATTAAGGCCATGTCCAATGGCCGTTTTATCAAGGCCATGTCCAATGGCCGTTTTATCAAGGCCTTTGCCGTTTTATCAAGGCAGAAGCAGCCAAGTAGCCAAACATCCAGATTTGAGCCGCGGATTGCAAGTTCCACATTACCCCGCGCAAGTTTATCACCAAGAGCGGGCCCAATGGTTGTTTTGTCAAGGTCAGGTCCAATGGCCGTTTTATCAAGGCCTTGGCCGTTTTATCAATCTTTACATTTTGAGCTTGGATTGCCATTTTTGCATCGCACCATATGAACAGTTTATCAGCGGCTGGCCAAGCCCAGAAAGGAGCCAAATGACAAGATCTTTGCAACTTTATCAACAGCTTCCAAAGAGCATTGAGCGGGACCCTTCACGGTCTCGTGTTTCCAGTTTAGGGTATACAACATAGGATTCTTTGAGGATGCCCATAAGGCGATGCTTGGATTCCAGCTAGAAGCCTCCAAGCTAAAGACTTGTCGGCCGCCATCGGCCGTAAAAGGATGAAATGCAGACGCGCCCTATGCTGGGCGCGTTAGAGTTTAGGGTTTAGGGTTTAGGGTTTAGGGTTTAGGGTTTAGGGTTTAGGGTTTAGGGCGTTGCCGCGAGCTCGGTCGACATTCACGCGCGGGGGCTTCGCCGCCTCCCATGCAGCCAGGGCTGCAGTAGGGTTGCAGACGCGACGGCCCAATCATTTGTTTGGCAGCGCTCGGCCAATAGATTGGCGCGAGCTTTTTTTTCCCCTCCCTCCGCGGCGAGCGCGGGAAACCTCCCACAACATTTCCTTTTAGGGTTTTGTGCTAAATTCCCACTTCACGAACGCGCGCGCCGAGCGGCAGCGCCGGAGTCGCTCGCTCCCAGACCCGCCGAGGGTAGAAGAGGAGGCGAGGCGAGCGAAGCGAAGACGAGCGGGGGGGAAACGGGGGTCGGCGCCGGCTCTCCGCGCAGCGTCTAAGAAAGGGGCCGGGCTCAGACCGCGGCGGGCGGAAGAAAGCGCGGGGCGAGCGACGGGAAGGCGAACGAGCAGGAGGCGGCCGCGCAGTTCTACCACGGCCGAGGCACGGTCCACTTGCACATGCTCGTCTGGCTCCGTCACGTCGAGGCCGTCAAGCTGGAGGAGGCCGTCTCGGCGTCAACGCCGGAGGACAACCCAGGCCTGGCCTCGCTGGTCGAGGGCTCGCAGCGGTCCTGGACCGGCAGCGGCTGGCCAAGGCGCGACGAGCCGTCACAGTACGACGCCGCCGCGGGCCTGCTGCGGCTCCACCACCCGGCCCAGGACTTCTGCAAGCGCAACAAGAAGGGCGTCCCCGAGGGCATCCGCGCCTACCTGCCCGAAGTGCTGGCGAGCCTGTGGTGTCACACGGACGTCCAGCTGTCCGACGGGCGGGGCATGCTCTTGAAGTACTGCTCCGGCTACGTTCAGACAGCTTTACGACGGACTGGCTCAACGACGCCTGCAGCGACTACGCGGTGGCCAGGCGCGTCCTGACCGACTACCACCCGCTCGAGCCCGAGATGACCTTGCAGCTGGCCATGCAATGGTTCCCGCAGGTCTTCGCGGGCAGCTGCAGCGCTTCCGGGTCCCAGTGCCTTGGAAGGCCGACTGCCCGGAGCGCGTCCAGCAGTACATGAACAGCGAGTGGCGCGCGGACGCGATGCCTCTCATCGAGTTCCTCCGAAAGACAAACGGCCAAGGGAAGATCCACAAGAAACTCGAGCGCCGCCACAAGGAAGAGGTGGCCGCGGACCCAGCACAACCCACGACCTTGCGGCCTGGGCCAACAGCGCGCCGTGCCAGGGCGAGGTCGCCATAGCCGCGACATGTCTGTCGCGCTACAACAACGAGTACTACGGGCAGCGGGCCCTACTGAATGTCCCCTTCCGCTCCATGGACGAGCTCAGGCCCGAGGGCTTAGAGAAAGTCCCGGCCCACCTCTACCACCAGGCGATGGTCTACCTGCTGCGGCCGGGCCACTGGACCAGCGCAGCCAACATCCGCGCGGAGCTGGAGCTCGAAGCGTTCCGAGAGCACCACATCCGGAACATCACGGCCATGCTGTTCGCGAACCAGGGCCTGATCCAGCGCTACCTCGACGGCGAGCTCGACAAAGACGAAGACGAGCCGGCGGCGGAGCCTCGCGCTGGGGCGCCCAAACTGTCGGGGCAGCAGGCGAGGATCGCGGAAGAGATCCTGGAGTCTGTCGGCAAGGGGCTGTGGCAGCGGCAGGCGAGGGAGGACGCCTGGAAAGGGGAGGCCAGGGACGAAGCCGAGGACGACCCGTTCGAAAAGCCCGCCGCCTGGCGGCCCGCCTTCGCGGTCCTCGGCCCAGCCGGCAGCGGCAAGTCCACGGCCGTCCACGAGGCCATCCGGCAGGCTGCCGACCGCGGGGCGCGCGTGCTGCTGACCGCCCCGACCGGGCGACTGGCCGCCACGCTGCGGGGGCTGGAGGTGGACACCGTGCGCGGGGCGTTCCTCCACAAGGCGCTGGAGGTCATGTGGCCCTACGACCTGATCGTCGTAGAGGAGGTGGGCCAACTGAGCCGGGAGCTTTTCGAGCGGCTCATCACTCAGTGGCGCGCGGCGGAGCGGATCCCGACCCTGGTGTTTGTCGGCAACTTCTACCAGCTGCCCGGCGTGGAGCCGACGACAGCGCTGGACTCGCCGCAGTGGCATCACGTGCAAGTCCAGAAGCGGCACCTCCACGAGATGTCCGCTGCAAGTGCCCGATCCTCCGGAAGAAGCTGGAGCTGCTGCGGACCGGCAAGCCCTCGCGGCAGCAGCTGAGAGCCATCTTGAAGGGACACAAGGCGCCCTTGCGCGGCTGAGCCGGCTACGTCACGAACGAGATCCCCACGCTGGACGACGTGACCCACATCCTGGCAGAGACGCCGGAGACGACATTCCTCACCGTCAGCCGCGGCGCCAGCGCCCGCTTGAACGGCCTTGCCACGCAGGCCCTCTTCGGCAACAGCGCTCCGCTCGCCGTTGTGCCGGCCGACCCCGAGAGCAACGTGGACAACTACGTCCGCGGCAAGCTCGTGGCCGAGACGCCGCTCGAGACGCCCCTCTTCGCGGGCGCGCGGGTGGTTCTGACCAAGAACCTCAACAAGACCGTCGGGTTCGTCAACGGAGGTGGACACCGTGCACGGGGCGCTCCTTGCCTACAAGCCTGTCCACGAGGCGCTGGAGGTCATGTGGCCCTACGACCTGATCGTCGTAGAGAAGGTGGGCCAACTGAGCCGGGAGCTTTTCGAGCGGCTTATTACTCAGTGGCGCGGCGGAGCGGATCCCGACCCTGGTGTTTGTCGGCGACTTCTACCAGCTGCCCGGCGTGGAGCCGACGACAGCGCTGGACTCGCCGCAGTGGCATCACGCGCAAGTCCAGAAGCGGCGCCTCCACAAGATGATCCGCTGCAAGTGCCCGATCCTCCGGAAGAAGCTGGAGCTGCTGCGGACCGGCAAGCCCTTGCGGCAGCAGCTGAGAGCCATCTTGAAGGGACACAAGGCGCTCTCGCGCGGCCGAGCCGGCTACGTCACGAACGAGATTCCCACGCTGGACGACGTGACCCACATCCTGGAGAGACGCCGGAGACGACATTCCTCACCGTCAGCCGCGGCGCCAGCGCCCGCTTGAACGGCCTCGCCACGCAGGCCCTCTTCGGCG
This sequence comes from Effrenium voratum, assembly GCA_963377175.1. Taxonomy (NCBI): domain Eukaryota; class Dinophyceae; order Suessiales; family Symbiodiniaceae; genus Effrenium; species Effrenium voratum. The sequence goes on along the minus strand of CAUJNA010001605.1, from coordinate 21,967 downwards.
ACAGCGCTCCGCTCGCCGTTGTGCCGGCCGACCCCGAGAGCAACGTGGACAACTACGTCCGCGGCAAGCTCGTGGCCGAGACGCCGCTCGAGACGCCCCTCTTCGCGGGCGCGCGGGTGGTCCTGACCAAGAACCTCAACAAGACCGTCGGGTTCGTCAACGGCATGGGCGCCACCGTCCTGGGCATGGACAACGACAACGTGATGGTTCGAACGGACCAGGGCGCTCGCCTGGCGATCCACCCGTGGACGTCGGAGAACCACGTGGTCCACTACCCCCTGCGCTTGGGCTACGCGAGCACGTTGCACAAGGTCCAGGGCGCCACGCTGGCCCACATCACCGTGTGGCTGGACATCCCGAACATGCCTGCCGCCGCGTACGTGGCGCTGAGCCGCGTGGAGTTCGACGCGAACTGGCGCTTCCTCGGCGACCCGGGGGTGCACCACTTCACGCCAGCTCGCTTCCACTGAAGGACCCCAGGAAGGGGGCCGCGGGGCGGGCCAAGAGAGCAAAGTTGCTTGCTAAATGCTGCTTCTCGGCGGAAGGGCGACCCCGGAGGGCTCAGAGTTTAGGGGCGACCCCGGAGGGCTAAAACCCGCATTTTAGGGTATTGACCTTCTAGGTAAGAGCAGCTAGCGCGAGGCTCATTTGGGTGGTGTATAATGGGCATAGCCGAGGGTTGCTTCTAAGCAATCATTTGCCCCATTCTCAAGGCGCCTCCCTCTGCAAATACGAGCCTTCGGAATAAAGCCGCCCGGCGGCGCTAGTTGTGAATATACACCACCCTAGAAATGGGTGGGAAACGGTCTAGGCAGACCGGGTGGGAATTTAGGGTGTCTACAGCGGGGGCGCCTGGGCCCTCCCCTGAAAGGGTAGAGGGCCCAACGGCGCCATGCGGAATGAGGCCCACCCCTACCACCCAAAATTGCACCCTTTTAGGGTTTAGGGTTCAACCCCCTTGTCTTCCCCCGAGCTCGGGGGAAAAAGAATTGATGGCTTGGCCGACGTCGAAGCCGATTTTTGCAATCAAGTTTTCGCACTGCTTCTCCACTGGCCCGGAAGGTGCTTTGGAGGCGTCGCCCAGAATCTGGGCAACCAGAAATTTTTGAACATTTTAATAGCAAAGCAAAGCAAGTCCAAGGGAGAACCTCAACGAGACAACTTGAAGTATATCTTATAAGATTCTTGAGAACCTATAAGGTAGTACTTGGAGTCCAGCTAGAAGCCTCCGAGCTAAGGGCAAGCTGCTGCTTAGATTTGAGTGCAAATTCCATAACGGAACTTATAAGGAGCTGCTGAAAAGGATCCTCCAGACTTGAGCCACAGACGGGCACTTCCAGATGATCCCACACAAGCAATTTATCAGCGGCCGGGCACGGTTGCCAGTTCCATATGGCCCCACACGTTTAATGCGAAAAATTTATTATTTGGACACGGTTTGGGGCCGGTCCTAAAAATTTGTTCTGAATTTTAGTCTTGTGTAACGATGCTTCGACCCTACACAACCGGAAGTCGCCAAATTGCCAGATGTTTAGATTTCTTTGCGGATTGATCGTGCGGGATAATGGCGAAAGTGCAATTAGTCGCTTGAAATCTGGAGGTCTGGCCATCCGGTTGCTTCTGCCTTGATTAAACGGTCATTGGGCCTCGCGTTGATAAAACGGCCATTGGGCCTGCTTTTGCTGAGAATAGCTTGGCCCGGCCGCTGATAAACTGATCGTGAGGGATAATAGCGAAAATGGAATTTGTCGTTGAAATCTGGAGGTCTGGCCATCCGGCTGCTTCTGCCTTGCTAAAACGGCCATTTGGCCTCGTGTTGATAAAACGGCCATTGGGCCTGCTTGTTGAGAATAGCTTGGCCCGGCCGCTGATAAATTGATCGTGCGGGATAATAGCGAAAATGCAATTTGTCGCTGAAATCTGGAGGTCTGGCCATCCGGTTGCTTCTGCATTGATAAAACGGCCATTGGGCCTCGCGTTGATAAAACGGCCATTGGGCCTGCTTTTGCTGAGAATAGCTTGGCCCGGCCGCTGATAAATTGATCGTGCGGGATAATAGCGAAAATGCAATTTGTCGCTGAAATCTGGAGGTCTGGCCATCCGGTTGCTTCTGCATTGATAAAACGGCCATTGGGCCTTGCGTTGATAAAACGGCCATTACATTGCAATATGAACAGTCTATCTTCAAGTAGCGAAACAGCTTTGAAAGCTAGTTTCGAAGCAAGCCTGAGAGGGAGAGCTTTCCGGGTCTCGTGTTTCCAGTTTAGGGTATATAACATAAGGTTTCTTGAGGATGCCCGTAAGGCAATGCTTGGATTCCAGCTAGAAGCCTCCAAGCTAAAGCTTGTCGGCCGCCATCGGCCGTAAAAGGAGAAATGCAGACGCGCCCTATGGATGGGCGCGTTAGAGTTTAGGGTTTAGGGTTTAGGGTCTAGAGGGTATATCAAATGGATTGAGAGAAGTTTTGTTGGCTTTCCCACCCACCCAGATCGGTTACCCACAACATAGGAGAGTTTTTTGGTTTCTCCAAATTTCAAGACGGGGGTTGCGAGCGATAAACTCCACAACTCTGGAAGTCATTGCAAGCCCGGCGCGAAGAAGTTGATGCATCAACGGGAGAGCGGGCTCTAATTTATACCGAACGGATGCAAGCCGATTCGGGATTTTGAAGAGAAAAGAAGCAAAAGCCATCCAAAAAAGAGGCTTGGAACTGGCTGGCCCGGGATGTAAAAAAAGCCAAATGACCAGATCTCTACATTTCAAGCAAGGATGACCAGATCTTTACATTTCAAGCCAGGCTGGCCGTTTTGACATGCGCCGTATGAACAGTTTATCAGCGGCTGGCCAAGCCTAGAAAGGAGCCAAATGACCAGATCTTTACATTTCAAGCCAAGCTGGCCGTTTTGACATTGCGCAATATGAGCAGTTTATCAGCGGCTGGCCAAGCCCGGAAAGGAGCCAAATGACCAGATCTTTTCATTTCAAGCCAGGCTGGCCTTTTTGACATTGCGCCGTATGAACAATTTATCAGCGGCTGGCCAAGCCCGGAAAGGAGCCAAATGACCAGATCTTTACATTTCAAGCCAAGCTGGCCGTTTTGACATTGCGCCATATGGGCAGTTTATCAGCGGCTGGCCAAGCCCAGAAAGGAGCCAAATGACCAGATCTTTACATTTGGAGCCTGGGTGTCCATTTTTGCATTGCGCCATATGAACAGTTTATCAGCAGCTGGCCAAGCCAAGAAAGGAGCAAAATCACCAGATCTTTACATGTCAAGCCTGGTAGCATTTTTGAACAATTTATCAGCGGGATTTCTGATTTGGAGAAGAAAAGAAGCAATGGCTGGACAGAGTCGAAGAAGGTTTTGGAGCTGGCAAAGGACAGAGCCAAGCCATTTCCTAAGACCTTTCCCTTCCCAAAGGACAGAGCCCAAGGGGTCGAACCAAATCGGAACCACTGATACATTAAGGTTTAAATCTCCATTGAAGAGAAGATTTAGGGTTTAGGGTTTAGGGTTTAGGGTTTGCAAGGTGGGGCGCGCGCCTCGACGCAGAGCGTCGCAGGCGGCGCGCGCCGCGCGTTAAGCGGTTGACCCACCCCTGGCCACCCATTCCTCAACCTTACCGGGTTTAGGGTCGATCGACCCCCTTTAGTTTCCCCCTTTCTTAGGGGGAACACAAGATGGCTATTTTTTGAAACCTTCCGCGCGCGGAAGAAAACGCATGAGTTCTAGCATTTCCGGCACCTACGGGTTTGCGCCGCAGCCTCCTTGGACTGCGGGCCGGGCCAGTTTAGAAAGCACAAGTTTTAGCAAAGGCGATAATTTTCTGTAGTTTCCAAGCGTTCGGCGCCACCTATGGGTTTGCGCCGCAGTCTCCAGTTGCGGAACGAGCTCTCCGCCGCTTATGACTTCACTGAAGCGTTCCGTGGATACGAGGAAACCTGCCAGCAGTCATAGGCTTGCGTCAAAGACCAAGTAATTCATCCATGGCCAAATCTCCGGATCTGGAGCACGGATGGCAATTTTTCAAATTTAAGATTTCGAGAAGAAACAAAAGGAAACCTGGTTGATCCTGCCAGTGATCATATGCTTGTCTCAAAGACTAATCTCTGGATCTGGAGCACGGATTGCAATTGTAACGATTTCCCGTATAAGGAACCTCAGCGCGTCAATTCTGCTCCAACAGGCGCTCGCTTCAACGGGGCGGAGCAGTCCAAGCCAAGAGCGCCTAGGTTTGCCTGGTTGATCCTGCCAGTAATCATATGCTTGTCTCACAGACCAAGTAATTCAAGCAGGGCCAAACCAGAAGCGTCCAAATGGCCAGATCTCTGGATTTGAAGCCAGCGGCCGAGCCATGCACAAATTTGATTTGAGATTTCGAGAAGAAATAAAAGGAAACCTGGTTGATCCTGCCAGTAGTCATATGCTTGTCTCAAAGACTAAGTAATGCAGGCGTGGCCAGATAGATCTGTGGATTTGGAGCACGGAGTGCAATTTTTGCAATTTCCCGTGTAAAGAATGTATCAACGGCCGAGCCATCCGCAAAATTGAAATTTCAAGAAGAAATAAAAGGAAACCTGGTTGATCCTGCCAGTAGTCATATGCTTGTCTCAAAGACTAAATAATGCAGGCGTGGCCAGATCTTTGGATTTGGAGCACGGATTGCAATTTTTACCATTTCCCGTGTAAAGAATTTATCAACCGCCGGGCCATGCACAAGTTTGAGATTTCGAGAAGAAACGAAAGGAAACCTCAGCCACGTTAATCAAAAATAATCTTCGAAAGTCTTGTCGGCCTCCCAGGACAGAAATGAGCTTCCCGGGGCAAACAGGTCCTGCCGGGGCCCAAGGCCGTTTTATTAAGGCCGATGGCCGTTTTATCATGCCAATGTAAAAGAGGATGGAGCCGTCAGCCAAATGGCCGCTAGATTTAAGCCGCGGATTGCAAAATTCCATATGATCCACACAAGGAAGCAGCTACTTTCAGCCGCAAATGTAAAGGAGGAAGGCGTGGGCCGAGGACTCCAATGGCCGTTTTATCAAGGCCGATGGCCGTTTTATCATGCAAATCTAAAGACTCAGTAATTCAGCCGTGGCCGCATCTCTGGATTTCGAGCACGGATGGCAAATTATACAATTTCCCGTGTAAAGAATTTATCAACGGCCGAGCCATCCGCAAACTTGAAAGTTCGAGAAAAAATAAAACGAAACCTGTTTAAGACTAAGTAATGCAGGCGCGGCCAGATCTCTGGATTTGGAGCACGGATGGCGCATTTTGCCATTTCCCGTGTAAAGAATTTATCAACCGCCGGGCCATGCGCAAATTTGAGATTTCGAGAAGAAACGAAAGCAAACCTCAGCCACAAGTGGCTTGACCAGGCCATGTTTATCAAGGATAATCTTTGAAAGTCTTGTCGGCCTCTCAGGACAGAAATGAGCTTCCCAGGGCAAACAGGTCCTGCCGGGGCACAAGCTGGCCAGGTTTAGCTCAAGGCCAGCCCCGATGCCATTTTATCAAGGCTGGCTTCAATATCAATGCCAATGGCCGTTTTATTAAGGCCGATGGCCGTTTTATCATGCAAATGTAAAGGAGGATGGAGCCGTGAGCCAAATGGCCGCTAGATTTAAGCCGCGGATTGCAAATTCCATATGATCCCACACAAGCCAGGACAGAAGTGAGCCTCCTGGGACAAGAGCGCGTCTTACATGCTTTTTAATTCGAGGAAGCAGCTACTGCGGGCCGACGACGCCAATGGCCGTCTTATCAAGGCTGATGGCCGTTTTATCATGTCAGTCTCAAAACACTAAGAAATACAGCCGTGGCCACATCTTTGGATTTGGAGCACGGGTCCAGTTTTATCTCAAGGCCAGCTCCGATGGCCATTTTATCAAGGCTGGCTTCAATAGCAATGCCAAGGCCGTTTTATCACGTGAGCAAAATGGCCGCTAGATTTAAGCCGCGGATTGCAAATTCCATATGATCCCACACAAGCCAGGACAGAAGTGAGCCTCCCGGGACAAGAGCGCGTCTTACATGCTTTTTAATTCAAGGAAGCAGCTATTGTGGGCCAAGGACGCCAATGGCCGTTTTATCAAGGCCGATGGCCGTTTTATCATGTCAGTCTCAAAACACTAAGAAATTCAGCCGTGGCCACATCTTTGGATTTGGAGCACGGATGGCAAATTTTACCATTTCCCGTGTAAAGAATTTATCAACGGCCGAGCCATCCGCAGACTTGAAATTTCGAGAAGAAACAAAAGGAAACCTGGTTGATCCTGCCAGTAGTCATATGCTTTGCTCAAAGATTAAGTAATGCAGGCGCGGCCAGATCTCTGGATTTGGAGCACGGATTGCAATTTTTACCATTTTCCGTGTAAAGAATTTATCAACCGCCGGGCCATGCGCAAATTTAAGATTTCGAGAAGAAACGAAAGGAAACCTCAGCCACAGGTGGCCTCCCAGAACAGAAATGAGCTTCCCGGGGCAAACAGGTCCTGCCGGGGCACAAGCTGTCCAGTTTTATCTCAAGGCCAGCTCCGATGGCCATTTTATCAAGGCTGGCTTCAATAGCAACGCCAAGGCCGTTTTATCACGTGAGCAAAATGGCCGCTAGATTTACGCCGCGGATTGCAAATTCCATATGATCCCACACAAGCCAGGACAGAAGTGAGCCTCCCGGGACAAGAGCGCGTCTTACATGCTTTTTAATTCAAGGAAGCAGCTACTGCGGGCCAAGGACGCCAATGGCCGTTTTATCAAGGCCGATGGCCGTTTTATCATGTCAGTCTCAAAACACTAAGAAATTCAGCCGTGGCCAGATCTCTGGATTTGGAGCACGGATTGCAATTTTTACCATTTTCCGTGTACAGAATTTATCAACCGCCGGGCCATGCGCAAATTTAAGATTTCGAGAAGAAACGAAAGGAAACCTCAGCCACAAGTGGCCTCCCAGAACAGAAATGAGCTTCCCGGGGCAAACAGGTCCTGCCGGGGCACAAGCTGTCCAGTTTTATCTCAAGGCCAGCTCCGATGGCCATTTTATCAAGGCTGGCTTCAATAGCAATGCCAAGGCCGTTTTATCACGTGAGCAAAATGGCCGCTAGATTTACGCCGCGGATTGCAAATTCCATATGATCCCAACAAGCCAGGACAGAAGTGAGCCTCCCGGGACAAGAGCGCGTCTTACATGCTTTTTAATTCAAGGAAGCAGCTACTGCGGGCCAAGGACGCCAATGGCCGTTTTATCAAGGCCGATTGCCGTTTTATCATGTCAGTCTCAAAACACTAAGAAATTCAGCCGTGGCCACATCTCTGGATTTGGAGCACGGATGGCGCATTCTACCATTTCCCGTGTAAAGAGTTTATCAACCGCCGGGCCATGCACAAATTTGAGATTTCGAGAAGAAACGAAAGGAAACCTCAGCCACAAGTGGCTTGGCCAGTGGCCATGTTTAGCAAGGATAATCTTTGAAAGTCTTGTCGGCCTCCCAGGACAGAAATAGGCTTCCCGGGGCAAACAGGTCCTGCCGGGGCACAAGCTGGCTAGTTTTAGCTCAAGGCCAGCCCCGATGGCAATTTTATCAAGGCTGGCTTCAATATCAATGCCAATGGCCGTTTTATCAAGGCCGATGGCCGTTTTATCATGCCAATGTAAAGGAGGACGGAGACATCCAGGCCCTTGTAAGGCATAGGGTTAGGGTAATTGAGTTTAGAGGCCACCTGTCGGTGGCGGGCTGCCGTTCGGGCACCACGCCCGGGCCGCGGCTCACCGCGCGTTGAGGCCCGCGGCTCCTTGCCCGCGGTCCGGCGGTTCATGCCACTGAAGTAACCGCGGTCAAACTCCTTGAGAACATGAGCCATGTGCAGAGTTTCCGGCCCGGGCAATTCTTGGCGCCCACACCCAACTTTTGCCATCTCGTCCATCACCCACGCGTGGTACGGAAAGGATAGCTCGTACGGCGCACGCGTCCTGAAAAGGAATGGCAGGCCAATTTGGCGCTGGAGATCAAGCAGGGCCGAGTGCCGCGCACGCCAGTACTCCGGAGAGAAGGACGCATTCTTGAGGGCCAGCCGCAGCGGAACTCCCTTGGCTGAATTCTTCGTGCCACCTAACGTGCTCCACATGACTAAGTCATACACAAAGTGGAGCAGTTCGTACTCTTCTGAGTACCCGGCGACCGGCCCCAACACTTTCTGGAGAAACGAGCGCCGAATGCTCTGCCGCCCCTTCCGCAACTTGCGAGCGCCCGGCTCATCTTCCTCGCTCCCATCTGAGCCAGCGGGCTCCTCCTGAGAGTCCTTCCCCTTGCTCTCATCTTCGTCGCTAGACGACAGGCCCGTCCGCCTGGCTTGCTGGCGACGTTCGTCGCTCAGACGAACCGCTGTCTCGCAGAGCGACTCCTCCCAATACAAGTGTGGCCACAGGGCGCACTCCAAACCTCGCTCCTCCAGAAAACGGAGTGGCAACTTGCGTCGCTTCTCCTCAGCGTCAGGGTGCGCCAGCAAAAAGATGCGATGCTTCTCGAGGAAATCCGCGTAGGCAGACGGGCTATCGTCCTCCAGAAGGCAACGGAAGGCACGACGGGCCCGCTTGCGCTGCCGTCGCGTCTCGAGCGCCGCGATCTTGTCCTCGACATCTTGCGCCGACCAGGCGAAGCGGATCATAGAGGAATGCACCCGGTAACCGTGCGCGACCTTGTCATAGGCGCCCGTGTCAATGTCCAGCGGACGCAGAGCCGCGACAACTTCGCGCGACAAACCTCGCAGAGGCTCCGGAATGTCGCTTGGCTGCGGCACTTTGACCCCGCGATGGCACAGACCGCATCTCTTCACCGTTGGCCGCGGCCAGAAAGGTCGAGGCCGCATGCTGCGGCATGTCTGGCACATCTGCCAGGAGCCAAATTTGCACCAGTTCTCAGCCACCTCAGCCCGCTTGGAGATGTCGGGGCTGGGCAAGCCGCAGTCGTTGGGCGCCGCGTCGGACGCCGGCGGCGCTTGCGCAAGCTCTTCGCACTCGCTGGCCTTGCTGAAGCGGCGGCCGATACGGTCGGGGCAGAAAACCTTGCGGCGAATCCTCATCCGATCCCGGCGGACCACCTCCCGCCAGGCCGCGGCGTCCTCCAGATTGAGCTCCGGGCAGCCAGCAAATCCTTCCACTTCTCCGCCGGGTTGGCCTTGGGCGCCGCCTTCTGCTCCCGACGCTTTGCCGCGCGCAGGACGCGAGCGCGGAAATCCGAAGCAAACGCCTCTCCGCGCCGCCGCCGCAAATTCTCCACTCCTCAAACTTCGCCGGGCTCATGGCCTGGAGGGCCGACAATGTCTTCGTCGCTTGAAAGCCATTCTGCTGCGCGAGCAGGCTGTCCAAGTGGTCCCCGCTGCAAAACAGGCAGCGCTGTTGGCCGCGGTCCGGCTGAACACGGGCCGGGGCCCCAAGCACGGTGGTCGAGAAGGAGCACTCCCGGCCATCCTCGCCAGCGCAGTGCTCGTTGGGCCGAGCAGCCCGCGCGGCAGGGCGGCGCAGTGGATCGGGGTGGCAGACACGAGCGGCCGCCGCCAGGCCCGGGCCAACGAAGCGCTCCAGGAAGGCAAAGGGCCGCTGCTGCTTGCCGCAGAGGCGGCGCCTCTTAGGCGCGAGCTCGGCGTCAGCTTCGTCTTGGCTGCGCTCGCTGTCACTCAAGACCCGGAACGCCGCAGCCCGCGGCGGGCCATCTTCGCTCACCTCTGCTTCGCCCGCGTCATCTGCCTCCGCGGCCAGGCAGGCCGCCCACTTCTCTCGAGTCATTCGCCCGACCGGGTGCTTCAGAATGCCCAGCACCATCTCGCCGGGCGCTTGGCCCTCCGCTTCCAGCAAGGTCTTCATCCAGCCGCCAACCATGTTCTTGTACTCCGAAACGTCAATCTCCTGGTCGAAGAGCTCGCCAACCTTGGCGCGGCTGCAAGAGCCGCCCATCCGGCGGTAGATGTCGTAGACAAGCCCCCCGCGCCGCGGCCTTCTCCAACTGCTCGCCGTCCGAGCTTGGGTCGCTCCTGGCGTAGCCCCCACGGTCCATGAAGTAGTCCATGATATCCTCGGCAAGCTCGCCTGCCTTGACCGGCCGCCCCTCATCGCCATCCTCTGGCTTGAGCCCCACGTCGTTGTTGGCTTCTGCGGCCGCTTCGGCCAGAGCTTCCTGGATTTCCGCGCCCTCGCCCAGGCGCTCCCGGACCTTCTCCTGGAGATCTTCTCGCCGCTCGGCCGGGGCGCGCGCCAGGAGCTGCGAGACGGCCCCGGGATTGGCGGCTTGGGCGGCCAGCGCGCAAACCAGCAGTCCTGTTAGCTGGGCGTCGCCCAGGCGGCGCAGCAGCTCCTCCGGGCAGCACCAGACGCAGCGCCCAGCGAACTTGCCTTGAGCGGGCTGTCCGAGGGCAGACGGGTGGAAGCGGCAAACCTCCACTTCTCCACTCGGGGCTGCAAATCCGCTGCACTTCCGAGCAGGCATGGCTCCTAGTCGCAAGGATGAGGACAGCTAGCTTGAAACACAAAAGGCTGCGGAGTGAGACAGTTCGAATTCAAAGACAAAACGAAACACCAAACACAGCGGGGCGATCGAAGCGAAAGGCGAAAGACAAGAACAGCTTGAAACACGAAACGCGGCGGAGCGAAACAATTATGTTCGAAAACACGCCAGCGCAAAACAGTGCGAGACAATCTACGTGAGAAACGAGAGACAAGGGCAGCTTGAAAGAAACGCAAAACAAAAGAAAGCCATCAAGCAGCAACACGACAGGCCGCGGAACGAAGCAGTTTGCAAGCCGAGACACAAAACAGCACGAGACGATCTAAGCTCCTTGGCTAGCCCCGCTTCCTTTCCAGCCCTTCATACAATAGCGGCTAGCCCCGCTTCCTTTCCAGCTCTTCATACCTCTTCATAGAACAGCGCCACGGAGCGCTCCCTGGCCACGCTTCCTTTCTAGCTCTTCATAGAATAGCGCCACGGAGCGTTCCCTGGCTAGCCCCTGCTTCTTTTCCATAGCGTCGCTTCCTTTCTAGCTCCTTCATGGAAGAGTGCCGCGGATCGCTCCCTGGCTAACCTGCTTCCTTTCTGTTTCTTTCTAGCTCTTCATAGAATAGCGCCACGGAGCGTTCCCTGGCTAGCCCCTGCTCTCTTCATAGAATAGCGCCACGGAGCGTTCCCTGGCTAGCCTCGCTTCCTTTCATAGAAGAGCGCCACGGAGAGCTAGCCCCTGCTTCCCTTCTAGGTTCCTTTCTAGCTCTTCATACAATAGCCACGGAGCCCCCTGCTTCTTTTCCAGCTCTTCATAGAATAGCCAAGATAGCGCCGCGGAGCGCTCCCTGGCTAGCATAGCGCCACGGAGGCTAGCCTCGCTTCCTTTCTAGCTTGCTTTGCGTAGAATCGCACAGCCGTTTTACCAAGGCCAGCTCCGATGGCCGTTTCATCAAGTCCGAGGCAGCCAAATGGCCTGTCCCCCTTAGACCTGAGCCACGGATGAATTCCATATGATTGCATTCAAAGTCAGCGGCCGGGCCAGGCAACTTTTCGCCAATAGCGGCCAGTGGCTGTTTTATCCAAGGCCAGCTCCAACGGCCTGATCAAAGCAAGGCAGCGAATGGCCAGATCCCCAGATTTGAGCCACGGTTGGCCGATTCCAAATAATCCCACACAATGAAGTTATCAGCGGGCCAGGCCGCTTTTTGCCAAAAGCGGCCCAATGGCCGTTTTAAGCGGCTAGCCCCGCTTCCTTTCCAGCTCTTCATACCTCTTCATAGAATAGCGCCACGGAGCGCTCCCTGGCTACGCTTCCTTTCTAGCTCTTCATAGAATAGCGCCACGGAGCGTTCCCTGGCTAGCCCCTGCTTCTTTTCCATAGCGTCGCTTCCTTTCTAGCTCCTTCATGGAAGAGTGCCGCGGATCGCTCCCTGGCTAACCTGCTTCCTTTCTGTTTCTTTCTAGCTCTTCAGAGAATAGCGCCACGGAGCGTTCCCTGGCTAGCCCCTGCTCTCTTCATAGAATAGCGCCACGGAGCGTTCCCTGGCTAGCCTCGCTTCCTTTCATAGAAGAGCGCCACGGAGAGCTAGCCCCTGCTTCCCTTCTAGGTTCCTTTCTAGCTCTTCATAGAATAGCGCCACGGAGCCCCCTGCTTCTTTTCCAGCTCTTCATAGAATAGCCAAGCGTTCCCTGGCTTTCTCAAGACCAAGGCAGCCGAATGGCCAGATCCCAACACCAAAGCCTTGGCAAATTTTAGCTAAAGATTTGGCTCTCCAAATGCTATTTTGCTAGCGAAAATGCTTTTGCGGACCAACGTTGGACTTGGGGCGACCTCGCTGGCAAAAAGCCTCGGCTTTAGGGTATTGTCTTTCTACTAACGTAGAAGTGGCGTGCTTGCCGGGCACGCTTCGCCATGAAGCCTCGCTTTGCGGCATGGCTTAGGCCCTACTTGCAGGCGTCCGTTCCAGGCCCAGCGGGAGGCTTAACCCTCCCGCCCTGCTTTGCTTCTACGTCAAGCGAACGCGTAAGGCCGCTCGCAGCTGAGCTGCTCGGGCGGCTGCCTGGTCTCGGCAGCCAACGCTCGGGCTCTGCTTCAAGCGCTTCATCGAGCCCTCGCTAAGTTTAGGGTTTAGGGTCTAGAGGGTATATCAACTGGATTGAGGAAGTTTTGTGTTAGCTTTCCCACCCACCCAGACTGGTTACCCACAACATAGGAGAGTTTGTTAGTTTCTCCAAATTTCAAGACGGGCGTTGCGAGACTAATTTATCTTGCTCCGCAGCGGCCGATGGCAAGCTGTTGCTCTTGAGCGCTCGGCGAACCGACAAATGACCAGATCTTGACATTCCAAGCCTGGATGGCCATTTTTACATTGCGCCATATAAACAGTTTATCAGCGGCTGGCCAAGCCCAGAAAGGAGCCAAATGACCAGACCCTTCATTTTAAGCCTGGATTGCGCCATCAGTTTATCAGCGGCTGGCCAAGCCCAGAAAGGAACCAAATGACCAGATCTTTACATCTTGAGCTTGGATGGCCGTTTCACATTGAGCCAGCGGCTGGCCAAGCCCAGTTCAGGCCTGCGTGAGAATATCAGCTCGGATGTCCGTTCCGTTTTGACATTGCGCAAAATGAGCAGTTTATCAGCGGCTGGCCAAGCCCAGAAAGGAACCAAATGACCAGATCTTACATTTTGAGCCTGCGTGTCCATTTTCATTGCGCGCCATATGAACAGTGTATCAGCAGCTGGCCAAGCCCAGAACGGAACCGAACGATCAGATCTTTACATTTTTAGCTTGGATGGCCATTTTGACATTGCGCCATATGAGCAGTTTATCAGCGGCTGGCCAAGCCCAGAAAGGAACCAAATGACCAGATCTTTACATTTGGAGCCTGGATAGCCATGTTGACATTGCGCCATATGAACAGTATATCAGCGGCTGGCCAAGCCCAGAAAGGAACCAAATGACCAGATCTTTACATTTTGAGCCTGGATGTCAATTTTGACATTGCGTTTATGAACAATTTATCAGCCAAGCCCAGGTTCGGGATTTGGAACAAGACAGGAGCAAGCTTTTGAGCTTGACAGGACAGGGCCAAGGCAATTCCTAAGACCTTTCCCTTCCCCAAAGAAAGAATCCTCTTCTAGAAGAAGAAGACCCCTGAGGGGGGTTCGTCAAATCGATAGCAGAGTCCATTAAGGTTTAAGTCTCCAGTGAAGAGAAGATTTAGGGTTTGGGGTTTAGGGTTTAGGGTTTGTGCAAGGTGGGGCGCGCGCCTCGACGCAGAGCGTCGCGGGCGGCGCGCGCCACGCGTTAAGCGGTTGACCCACCCCTGGCCACCCATTCCTCAACCTTACCGGGTTTAGGGTCGATCGACCCCCTTTAGTTTCCCCCTTTCTTAGGGGGAACACACACAAGCAACACCGCTCGCGAGAGCCAGCGAGAGACGCCGTGCGCCGAAGGTGCGCTAAAGAAGCTGCGGGCCTAGGGCGCGCGGCTCACCGCGGCCCAGGTGTGGGCTTGTGCGGATTGCGGGTCGAGCTATCTTAGAAGAGATCATTTTTTGAGCGCCTTAGTTTTAGCATTTCCGTGGGCGTGCGCGGCGCTCGCGGGCCGGGCGCTAAAAGGCGACAATTTTCTGCGGCGTTTCCAAGCGGCTGGCGCCACCTATGGGTTTGCGCCGCAGTCTCCCTTACGGGAACAAGCTCTCCTACGGGCTGGCCCAGTGTAGAAAACATCAGCTTTAGCAGAAGCGACAATTGCGGGCGGCGCCGCCCGTGATCGTGCTGCGGATTAGTACACACGGCGGTGTTGCGCGCGTGTCAAGAAGTAAGGCGACAATTTTCTGCGGCGTTTCCAAGCGGTTGGCGCCACCTATGGGTTTGTGCCGCAGTCTCCCTTCCGGGAACAAGCTCTCCTACGGGCTGGGCTAGTTTAGAAAACGTCAGCTTTAGCAGAAGCGACAATTGCGGGCGGCGCCGCCCGTGATCGGGCTGCGGATCAAACATGGTAGAAAAGTGCCTACGCGCTTATACACGGCGGTGTTGCGTGGCGATTTGAAGAAACTTGGTACACTTGTAAGGCGACAATTTTCTGTGGAAGCGGTTGGCGCAACCTATGGGTTTGTGCCGCGGCGATCCTTTTTTGTATCAAGGGCTGGCGCGAATTCCCGTTTTATTCAGGCTGGCCAAACGCAGGGGCCGTTTTATCAAAGCCGATGGCCGTTTTATCAAGGCCGCCAGCCTCGATTGCAGTTTTTTCCAACAGTGGCCGCTTTATCAACGCCAAGGACCAGGCCAGTGGCCGCAATTGCCGGCCAAGTTGCAGATCTCTGGGTTTGGAGCAGGGATAGCAATTTTTACAATTTCCCGCAGAAAGAATTTATCAACGGCCGGCCAAATCTTGGGATGTGGAGCACGGATTGCAATTTTTACAATTTCCCGTGTAAAGAATTTATCAACGGCCGGGCCATGTACAAATTTGAGATTTCGCGAAGAAACAAAAGGAAACCTGGTTGATCCTGCCAGTAGTCATATGCTTGTCTCAAAGACTAAGTGAGTCAGGCTGGCGGCCAAGTCTCTGGATTTGGAGCACGGATGGCTATTTTTATAATTTCCCGTCTAAAGAATTTATCAACGGCCGGGCCGTGCGCAAATTTGAGACTTCAAGAAGAAAGAAAAGGAAACCTGGTTGATCCTGCCAGTAATCATATGCTTGTCTCAAAGACAAAGTAAGTCAGGCGTGGCCAAGTCTCTGGATTTGGAGCACGGATGGCAATTTTTATCATTTCCCGTATAAAGAATTTATCAACGGCGAGGCCGTGCGCAAATTTGAGATTTCGAGAAGAAACAAACGGAAACCTAATTGCAATTTTATCAAAGCCGACCAGCCGCAGTAGCCGTTTTATCAAGGCCGATGGCCATTTTATTAAGGCCGGCCAGCGCCAGTTGCCGCAATGGCCGTTTTATCAACCAGAAGCGGCCAAATGGCTAGATCTCTGGATTTGGAGCACGGATTGCAATTTTTACCATTTCGCGTGTAAAGAATTTATCAACGGCCGGGGCGTGCCAAATTTGAGATGTCGAAAAGAAAGAAAAGGAAACCTGGTTGATCCTGCCAGTAGTCATATGCTTGTCTCAAAGACTAAGTAATTCAGGCGTTGCCAAATCTTTTAGATTCGGGCTGCGGATTGCCGATGTCATACGGTCCCGTGTAAGGAGTTTATCAGCGGCTAGGCCGAGCCCTTTTTAGCTGGCAAAGCGAATTCGATCTTTCGCAAGGCCGGCCAGCCGCAGTAGCCTTTTATCAAGGCCGATTGCCGTTTTATTAAGGCCGGCCAGCGTCAATGGCCGTTTTATCAACAATGGCCGCTTTATCAAGGCCGTTGGCCAAGCCAGTGGCCGCAATGGCCGTTTTATCAACCAGAAGCGGCCAAGTGGCCAGATCATCGGATTTGGAGCGCAGATTGCAATTTTTTACCATTTCCCGTGTAAAGAATTTATCAACGGCCGGGCGGCGCAAATTTTGGGTACAATGGCCGCTTTATCAAGGCCGTTGGCCAAGCCAGTGGCCGCAATGGCCGTTTTATCAACCAGAAGCGGCCAAATGGCCAGATCATCGGATTTGGAGCACAGATTGCAATTTTTACCATTTCCCGTGTAAAGAATTTATCAACGGCCGGGCGGCGCAAATTTTGGGTTTCGAGTAGAAACTAAGTGGCCGTTTTATCAAGGCAGCAGCAGCCGAATCATTCTTTTTATCGAAGCGAACTGAGCTTCCCGGGACAGAAATCAAACAACTGCTCTATGAAGGCGAGCTCCCGCACAAGCGTTTTCTCTAGCCACAAATGGCTTGGCCAGCTGCCATTGCTCCCCCGATGGCCATTTTATCAAGGCAAGCCCTCTATCAGAGCCAATGGCCGTTTTATCAAGACCAATGGCCGTTTTATCAAGGCCGATGGCCGTTTTATCATGTCAGTCTCAAAACACTAAGAAATTCAGCCGTGGCCACATCTTTGGATTTGGAGCACGGATGGCAAATTTTACCATTTCCCGTGTAAAGAATTTATCAACGGCCGAGCCATCCGCAGACTTGAAATTTCGAAAAGAAACAAAAGGAAACCTGGTTGATCCTGCCAGTAGTCATATGCTTGTCTCAAAGACTAAGTAATGCAGGCGTGGCCAGATCTCTGGATTTGGAGCACGGATTGCCCATTTTACCATTTCCCGTGTAAAGAATTTATCAACCGCCGGCAGTCTCAAAACACTAAGAAATTCAGCCGAGCCACCCGCAGACTTGAAATTTCGAAAAGAAACAAAAGGAAACCTGGTTGATCCTGCCAGTAGTCATATGCTTGTCTCAAAGACTAAGTATGCAGGTGCGGCCAGATCTCTGGATTTGGAGCACGGATTGCGCATTCTACCATTTCCCGTGTAAAGAATTTATCAACCGCCGGGCCATGCACAAATTTGAGATTTCGAGAAGAAACGAAAGGAAACCTCAGCCACAAGTGGCTTGGCCAGTGGCCATGTTTAGCAAGGATAATCTTTGAAAGTCTTGTCGGCCTCCCAGGACAGAAATAGGCTTCCCGGGGCAAACAGGTCCTGCCGGGGCACAAGCTGGCCAGGCCAGCCCCGATGGCCATTTTATCAAGGCTGGCTTCAATATCAATGCCGATGGCCGTTTTATCAAGGCCGATGGCCGTTTTATCATGCCAATGTAAAGGAGGATGGAGACATTCCGGGCCTTGTTTGGCACAGGGTTTAGGGTAATTGAGTTTAGCGGCCACCTGTCGGTGGCGGGCTGCCGTTCGGGCACCACGCCCGGGCCGCGGCTCACCGCGCGTTGAGGCCCGCGGCCTCGCACACCTCGCGGTGGCTCGCTCGGCCGCCCCTCGGCGCCGAAGGCGTCCTCGGTAGCGCTCGTCGCTGGCTACCGCAGCTCCTGCTCCTCGCTTTGTTTAGGGTTTAGGGTTTAGGGTTTAGGGTTCGCCAACACAGCTTGGCGCCCAAGAACAATTCAATTTGACTCACGGAGATGTAAAGGAGCAAACCACTTTCCTCTATAGGGGGGGTGCGCCCTGGTCCCTTTTAGATAAAATGGTCTACGGGCGATAAAATGGTCTACGGGCTGCCTTGGCTTGATAAAACGGCCATTGGGGGCGCTAAAATGGTCTACGGGCGTGATAAAATGGTTTACGGGCTTGCCTTGGCTTGATAAAACGGCGATAGAATGGTCTACGGGCGATAAAATGGTCTACGGGCTGCCTTTGCTTGATAAAACGGCCATTGGGGGCGATAAAACGGCCATTGGGGGCGATAAAATGGTCTATCCTGAGCCCCGCGCCCCAAACCTCAAAAATCCTAAGCCCTAAACCCCGGGCGCCCGAAATCCCAAACGCCGAGCCCCGCGAACCCTAAACCCTGAACTTCGAGGATTTGGGGCTCGGGTTTTTTTTGGTTTCGCGCTCAGGGTTTTGGATTTCGGGGGCTAAGGATTTCGATTTTCAAGTTTTAGGATTTGCGCCACGAGCGGGAAAGGCGAACGCGAGCAAGCTCGCAGCTCGCGGCTCCCAGTCCTGAGTAGTTCGGGCGCGGAAGAGAGCGAGAGCGTCCCTGGAGCCCCCTTGAGCCGCGCGCGTCGAGCCAGGACCGCGGCTCAAGGCCCCACGAAAAATCGCTCAGACCTTCTCCGTCACGCTCTCCCTTCTCCCCGCTCGCCCTCTCCCCCCGGGCACCTGGAGCTAGCTTTTTGCCCCGAGCGGCCGCGATCACTTATCACGCGCGCTTCGCGCGACTTGCTTTCGGTCTGCACTTTGGGCAAAGCCTTTGGCGCTTGTCGCTCCCTTGCCCGCATGGCTCGCTCACGCGCCACCGCATTTGCGGCATGTGCTCTTGCCCTTAGCCCAAGAGCCGCGCGAAGCGCAATTCAAACAGCGGCGGGGAGGACGTCGTGCTCCGCAGCGCCGGCTCCCGGAAAGAATAAGTCGCAAGTCCGGCAAGTGAACCAACCGGCGCGGCCCCACTTAGGCTGCCTTCTGACGTCGGCCGCGCAATCAGCGCAAACCGCCGCCCACGGCATGGTCGCCATCGCGCTGCTGAATTCGGAGATCTGCTTCGTGCTTTCGCAGACGGAGCGCTCCAAAATGTCAACTTTCTTCAAACACTTGAGACAGCGCCGCTTCGCCTCAGAATCGTCCTGCTGAAGCTGCGCCCGGGGGAAGGCGTCCTCCAGCTTCCGGAATTTACACCCGCGGCAGTCCAAGCGCGTCAGGCCAGACGGCAGCTTCCGCTTCAGCGTTTTCTGGCCGCCCTTGCTTGCCGCAGGCAAGGCAAATGGCCGAACGGTTGGCTCGGACTCGCTCCCACTGGCGGTCGGAGAAGTAGTCCAGCGTCTTCACATCTTTGCATTTCTCGCAGGCCGCAGAGGGCGCCTTTGCCTCCCTGAAGGCTTCCCAGTCCACCTCCTCCCCCCGCAGTTGTTTCAGCAGGAGCGCCGGGCCCTCCGGCGCGCCGCGGGTGTAGAGCCAGCGCTCGAAGGGCCTGCCGCAAACGTGCCGCTTTGCTTTCCCCCGCGCCCCCCTTCCCTTTTTCCCGCGCGCGCCTCAAGATCAAGACGTCCTCCCTGGAGCGGACCCTGCTTGCAGCCACGGTCCCGAAGGTCACGTCGGTCCGCTCCGGCGCCCCGTCGAGCTGCCAGGTCGCCCCGTCAAACTTCACATAGACGCAAGTCGGCCGCAGGTCGTTCTCCTCCCAGACCCAGGAGTGGACGCGCCCGGCGCTACCTCGGAGGAGGAGCTTGTCCTCGGAGCGATCGAGGTGGTCGGCCAAGACCACGCGCAGCCCGACCGCCAAGGGCAGCATGCCGGAGAGGTTCTCGGTGTCCCGGTCATGATACTGGAGCCACCGGATCCGCGCGGCTTTGTCGCACTCCTGCTCGGCCGACAAAAGGCGGAGGCGGCTTGCCCCCCTACCCCCCCCAGCCCCGCGATCTCTCCCGACCCCTTGAGCCTGCGTTTGCAAGACCTCGGCGGAGGGGGCGTCCAGAGCCACGGACCAGTAGTCTTCCGCGCGGCCGCCGCCCATCTGAACTTCTCTTGGCTCAAGCGCGGGTCGCCGGGCCCGTCGACGACCCGGCGCCGGGACTCGCGCTCTGCCGCGGTCAGTCGACAGCCTTCAACGGGCTTGCCGTGGAGGTAGCGCCAGTTCTGCTCCGACAGCTCGCCGCGCCGCAGCTCGTCCACAACCTCGTTCCACCAGGCGTCCTTGCAGGGCTCGCGCTCCTCCAGTTCCGTCACACCCTGCAGGGCGCCGCCCCACACTAGGTCTCTGCCGTAGTCCGCCAGGAGGTCCGGCTCGGCGTCGGCGGCCGCGCTCAGCCGCGGCGGCCGCCGGCTGCTGGGCACGTCCGCAAGGTAGCCGCCGCTCGGCGGCGGCAGCTGGTAGAAGTCGCCGAGCAGCAGCACGTTGACGCCCGCGAAGGCCCGCGAATCCCCGGCCGCGTTGCGCTTCCACTGGCTGGCCGACGGGACGACCGCCCGCAGCCGCTGCTCGACCTGTCGATCGCGCAAACAGAAGGGCGGGGCGCAAGCGAGACCGGCCTCCCCCCCCGCACGCCTGCGCCAGCAGCCGCGCGTTGACCATGCTGACCTCGTCGACGACGAGCCATCTCCAGTAGCTCATTCTCTTCGCCGCCTCCTGGCCCACGGCGCGGTCCAGCGCGGCCGCGTCCACGCCAAGGCCGCAGGCGTTGTGGAGGGGCCGGCCGCGAATGTCGGCCGCGTTGACGGCCTGGAACGCCGCAACCTGCGGGGCGGCGACCCCAGCAGGGCAAGAGAGCCGACCGCAATTTCGCCCGCGCGCCTCGAAGTCGATCCCCTGCGCGTAGCCAAGCTGCTCCTCGAACAACTCCCGCAGGAACTTCAGGACGTGGGACTTCCCAGTGCCCGGCGGGCCGTGCAGCAGCCAGGCCAGCGGCTCGGCTCGCCGCAGAGCGATCTCGTGGTCCGGCGGCACCAGCTCCAGCTCGACCAGAACCCTTTCCACCACCACCCGCAGCATCTCCCATTGCTTGGAGTTCAGACCGCTCCGGACGCGCTCGCTGCCCAGCCAGTCCAACAGCGCGTCTGCTGTCACGGGCGGGCCGAGCGGCTGCGCCTCGGGATCCCGCCCGGCTTGGCCGACGCCCGGAAAGGACGGAAGTCTGCTCTTGCTCCGCGAGGCGCGGGCGGCCCAGGCAAGCGCGTTGTGGTCAAGCTGCTCGCTTTGCGCTCGGGGCGGCCCGGCGGGCGCGCCTTGGCCGGGCAAGGCGTCGGCCCCGCTCTTCCTCCACGCGGCCCGGGACAAGTCGAACATCTGCTTGGTCATGACGCACAGCCGCGTCGCCGCGGCCTCGTCCTCCTGCTCGCTGTCTTGTTCGTCAAAGTTTTCGGAGCCCAGCTTGCCCGCGCCGCGGACGTGCGTGGCCCGAGCCGCCTCCAAGTCCGCCTTGTCGAAGCGCACGCCCTCGTCCTGGACCTCGTTGTCGCTGTTCTCTTGCAAGTGCTGTTCCGGCCGGAGCTCCCGCGGCAGGCAGTAGACGAAGCAAAAGTTCAGCGCGAACTGCTTGACCTCTTCGGTCGGGAAGCCTCGGAGAATCAGCCGCCGTCGGAGGGCGCGGCGCCAGTCTGACTTGCCGAACTTGCAGAGGTCGGCAAGGAAGGGCGCGGCGGCCGAGGCGTCGTTGGGGTGGCTCGTCCAAGGGCAGAAGAGCAGCAGCACCCGCTTCGCGTAGTCCTCCTCCGAGCGACCGCCAAGCGCACCCTGGACAACCGGGACGAGGGGCCTCGCAAGGGAACCGCGGCCGCCCGTCCCCCCTTGCCTCTCTATTCTCGCAGCCCCCGCGCCGCGAGCGCCGCGCGCCTCCTCCTCCCCCCCGCCCCCTCGCCTGCCCCGGCGCGCAAGGATCCAATCGTGTCTGAACTGCTGGGCGAGCGCTCCATGCCCTAGCGGCAGCCAGTCTTCCCCGCCTTCCTCGTGGATCTCGTAGTCCGCCCCGGGCAGCAAGACGGCCTTGGGGTTTGCGCCAAGCTTCGCCGCCCCAGCCCGCGTCAGCGAGGCGTGAAAACCTTCGTCGCGCCGCTCGCTCAGCTGCTCCAGCACAAAGGGCCGCTTGGCCAGCTTGAAGAGGAAGTGGCGCGCGAACTCAAAGGCGCAGAGCTCGCGGACTTCGGCTGCTCGCCCCCGTGCCCCGTAGAAGGTCCAGAACGGGCAGGAGACCACGCGCCCTCGCTGAGCCGCCGGCCGCGTGTCTGTCCGCAGCTGTCGCGGCTCAGCCGGCCAAGCTTCGCCGGCGGCCGCCGCCTCCATGAGTTGGAGGCCGAACTGCAAGGAGATGGAGTGGACGGGCGCCGTCTTGAGAGACTCAGCCGCCGTGGGGTCGTTGCCCGCCTGGCGCGTGGTTAGGTTGGCGCACTCCACCGCGCCGCGGCAGACGCCGCGGGCG
>CAUJNA010001604.1:0-65931 GCA_963377175.1 Effrenium voratum | reverse complement strand
TTCTTTTAGCTTCCACCTTCTTTCAGCTTTCAGCATCTTTCAACGTTGTTTAGGTTTGCTTGGCTTTCTTCAGCATCTTTCGGCTTCTTTTAGCTTCCACCTTCTTTCAGCTTTCAGCATCTTTCAACGTTGTTTAGGTTTGCTTGGCCTTCTTCAGCATCTTTCGGCTTCTTTTAGCTTTCTTTCACTTTAGTTGAGCTTCTTTCAGCTGTTTTTAGCTTCTTGAGCTTTCAGGGACTTTTTCAGCTACGTACTTTCAACTTCGTTCAGATTCTGCATTTGTTTGGTTTTAGCTGCTTTATTCTTCTTCTTTCAGGCTGCCTCTTTCAGCTTCTTCTTCTTCAATGGTCTTGCGGCGGTTCGCAGTGTAGTCAATTTTGTTCAGCACCTTTTTCAGTTTCATTCAGCTTCTTGAAGCTTCTATCAGCTGTGCTTTCAGCTGCTTTTAGCTTTTGTCTCTCTTGCATACTTTTTGAGCCTTTTTCACCTTATTTGATGTTTTCCTTCAGCGTGTTTCAGCATCTTTCATTTCCTATCACAGCTGCTTTCAGCTTCTTTCAGTTTCTTTCAGCTTCTTTTGGTGTTCAGCACTTCTTAGCTTTGTCAGCTGCTTTCCAACGTCTATGACCTTATGTGCCTATCAGCTTCCTGTAGCCCTTGTTTGGCTTTTCGGCTTCTTTCAGCTGCTAGCCTGGTTTAGCTTCTTTCAGCTGTTCAAGTGCTTTTGTTTTGTTCAGCTTGTTTAGGTTCTTTCAGCCTCTTTTTGGCTTCTCGTTTGGCCTGCCCAAATGTTTCCGAGGGTCCCTCCTATTGCCCCAGCAGAGCCCGTGGTTCCGCCCGTGGATCCCATGGCTCCGCCAGCGGAACCGGATGACATGGATTTGGAGGTGTCTTGACCGGGCGTGCTCAGTGACGGACTGCGCTTTCCAGGCCCATCCGGATGAGAGAGGTGAGATTGAGGACATGGACAGATTGGAGAATGAGGCCATGGAGAAACTTTGGAAGGCAAGCCATAGGACTTGGAGAAACTTTGGGGTACTTGGAACGAACAAACTTCAGGGCTTTCTCGCAAATGACGAGCCGGGCGAGGGGGTCCAGGCCAGGCAACAGAACTGGCGTGGAGTTCTCTGAAGTACACGGAGTTCATGTCAGGCAGAGTCCGAAGCTGACGGCAAGGACGATATCCCAACAGAAAATCTGCACAGACCGAAGGGCAACGCACCAGGCAAGAACCAATACGGCGGGTCACACGTCTCTTGTGGCAGTTTGAGACATGCGCACACAACTTGTGCAACTTTTAATTTGTTGAGAGGTTGCCCATTCATGTTCTTGCGTCAAGAGCAGCGCTACCATATGCTGAAGATGCTGGATGTGCTGTAGCTAAATTGCGCCTTTGTCGAACGTACGGTTGCTGGCGACGCCTTTCAGGACTTTCCGCCTGAGCCTGATGTGCCGGAGGAGTGGGAGGACGGATTGCTTTTTTGCGCTTTGTTTGGCAAACTCCAGCTCATCAGATGGACGTTTGAGCGCAACATTGGCAGTGATTGTTGTGGAATTTGGCTATGAGACGCAAGGCACGGGAGCGTATTTGCTGAAAGTCAACTGGTTCACAGGAGCATCTCCAGCATGGTGAAGGATTCGAGGAGGATTGTTCGAGAACTGCTATGCCTTGTCAGAAGCAGCATGCCCTACACAGGAGGCGCAGGAGGAGCCGGATGGCGAGTGGCGTGAGGCCTTGTCTCTAAGTGCCTTTGCCTTTTCGGATTCTTCTGCCACCTTGCGGATAGCGCCCCCGCTTGATAGCTTTGAGATTATGCCGCATGTCCAAGGCTCATTTTCGGCCGAGCCATCCTGCCACCGTTGGCCTGCTTTTGATATGCGGAGCCTGGCAATTCAGGAGGCCCCCACAGGACACCACGGCCTCTCTAGGTGATGCCGATCAGCTCAACGATGTGGAGAGGCCTGTGCGCTTGAGAAATTCCACCGGCTTTAGGGCCGCTACCATCCTCGTCTGCAGACCTGACTGGGCGTCGCAGAGCGGGAGTCCTTGTCTCTCCTTTGTATGAACCTCCACGCGTAGCAGATGACGATCGTCTTCTCATCCACTCTCTCTAGGCTAATGGCACAAATGCCTGGATCCTACATGTTCTTGGAACCCGCCCACAAAACATCGCCATTTGCACGCATGATGTAGGCTCCAAACTGTACTGCCAGCGGCCTCCCCATTTTTCCTTGAGCACAAACTCTTGTCCCGCTCAGTGCTTTCTACTGTCGCTCTTCTTCTTGAGAATCACCTCGTCACATCAGCGCTCGAAGCTCACGGAGTGCGTCAGGCTGAAACCCAAGCCCGCGAAGCGCCCGTTCGATGGATCGGCGACCTCGTGTGGACGTTCACGGAGAAGATCCCCATTCGGAGAGAAGAAAACACATGCGAGAGCTTTACCGGGTGCCCGAAAGACAAGGGGCCGAGCGAGAGAGACAGGAGAGGAAAAAGAGAGTGCGAGAGAGCTACAGAGAGCGACAGAGAGCTACACAGAGAGGCAGAGAGACAGAGAGAGCGAGAGAGAGAGAGAGAGGGGAAGAGAGCAAGATGGGGAGAAGGGGAGAAAAGGAGAGAGAAGGGAAACGAGGAGAGAAGAGAAGCGAAGAGAGGAGAGCGAGCGAGTGAGAAAGCGAGCCAGTGAGTGACATGAGGGTGAGTGTGAGGGTGAGTTCGCGAGCGAGCGAGCAGCGAGCCTAAGTTGAGTGAGGTGAGTGGGCGGGTGGAGGGAGTGAGGGGCTGAGAGAGCAAGTAAATACGGGATCAGGGACAGAGTGTTCTTCGAGTGGGCAACTGCCCACATCGGCGCGACATCCTGCAATGCCTCCCCCTATTGGCAACATGTGGACTCCGCAGGTGTACAGGGATTGAAATCGTTAGGGGTGGAGGTTGGCAAGCGCTCGCCCAGATCTGCATGAGACGCGAACCACTTGCGCACTTGCCCGTGCGTTTCGAAGGAGTATCCGCCGGAGGAGTGGGAGGACGGGTTGCGCGCGTGTTGTTTTGCCAGAAGAACCGACCGGCCAAAGGGTCTGAGTTGTCCCACGATGTCCCACGGTCTGCGCAAAAACCACCCTTCCCTACACCCGCCGAGGGTCGCCCTAAACAAAACCTAAATCCACCTTAAACACACCCTAAGCCCACCAAAAACCTTTGCCATGAGCAAATCCCAAGCCCAATAAAACGGCAAATTGGGCCAGACAATGGGAGCACGCGTTGTAACTCACAACCTAAAATCATGAACATTTTGCGACTTGAATGTTGTTTTTTGCATGACAACCGCCGTTTGATTTGGATACGGAAAATCTCAGGCAGCGTATCAGATCATATAAATGATTTCCAGAGAAACTTGCTGCTTTGGAACACAGATCAACTCCAGCTCATCAGATGGACGTTTGAGCG
This sequence comes from Effrenium voratum, assembly GCA_963377175.1. Classification (NCBI taxonomy): domain Eukaryota; class Dinophyceae; order Suessiales; family Symbiodiniaceae; genus Effrenium; species Effrenium voratum. The sequence continues at coordinate 62,489 of CAUJNA010001604.1, read as the reverse complement.
CAACATTGGCAGTGATTGTTGTGGAATTTGGCTATGAGACGCAAGGCACGGGAGCGTATTTGCTGAAAGTCAACTGGTTCACAGGAGCATCTCCAGCATGGTGAAGGATTCGAGGAGGATTGTTCGAGAACTGCTATGCCTTGTCAGAAGCAGCATGCCCTACACAGGAGGCGCAGGAGGAGCCGGATGGCGAGTGGCACGAGGACTTGCTCAGCTAGTTTTTCTTGATGTTCCACGGTTTCGTTCCTCATGGATTGCATGCACAAACATCCCGCGTAAAGGAGGCTCAAGAGGAGGAGTTTGAGGAGGAGCGTTTGTAGCATTGCTGGTAGAATATTTGGATCAAACCAAAGTGGCAGGTGGAGGTGGAGGAAGAGGATGTGGCGTCATCGGGTTCCAAACTTGAATGGCATGCAAATTGGCCCCTCGCCTCACAATCCAAGGCCCGCAGCGGCAAGTGCCCCGCGCGTTCGCCGCTGGTATACCCACATTGCGCTCTGTCCGACCCACCGTGTCTGTCTGAGAGATCTGATAAAGAGTCCGAGGGTGATTTGTCTCTGAATTGCAAAAAGAGAATCACTGTGCTTTGCAATGGCCTGGCTTGTGCGCAGACTGATCCAGAGCGCGACTATGAGGCCCTTCTGCAAGCTTCTGGGGCGGCAACCCATCGACGTTGAAAAGGAGCTTTCAGCAAGCCTTGCGACCAACATCCTGTTGCGCTTTGTCTAGACATCTTGTGATGCCAGACACTTTGCGGTTCTGTCTAGGCGCTTTCAAGAGAAGAGTGTGTGTGTGTGTGTGTCAGGGCAAAGTGGTGATGTCGGGCTCTAGTCACGATATAGAACAAACAACTTGTCGGACTTATCGGCATTGACAAAAACAATGATTGAATGATATTGAATGGCTTGGGGAAGTTGAGCTGTAAAAGTCCAATGGGCGACTGCTATGAATTAAGCTCGGATGCGACTGAGAGAGACGCGATCTTGCCATGGCTCCTTGGTCCGCTTCTGCCTGAGCAAAGTGTGAGTTGGTTCATTGGGGAACGTGTGCCTGAGGCCGTGGGCATCAGTGCACTGGTTGGCATGCGGGGCCCCGGATTTCAATTCTGAGAATTCCCCAACGGAGAGACCCGAGACATCCCGAGACATCCCGAGACATCCCGAGACATCCCGAGACTCCGAGAGGCTGGCGGTAGACGCCATGTTTGACTTCGGGGACGCAGAGGCAGTAGGGCGCTCAGAGGGAGCGGGCACAGCGGGCACAGCGGGCACATTTCGCGGATGCCTTCGAGCTCTTCGAGGCCAAGAGCTACTACTGCACCCTTCTGCGCTGGGCTTGGTCGAGATTGGAGTCGCGAAAGAGTCTACAGACTCAAGGCCCACCCTCTTCACCTTCCCGCAGTGTTTGCGGGTGCTGCACCTCGCAAGAAGTGGAGCTGTACAGAACATTTTGCACTCGTGGCTCGGGCTCAGGGTTCCCGTGCTATTCTCTGGCAACTGCATTCTGCAAAATTGGTCCGCGGCCGAGATCGGTTCTCGTGCTTGTCGTTCCTCTTCACAACCTCAAATGCGCAGGTTCTGCCATCGCTCCCTCTTCCACGTGGGTTCTTGCGTAGCCATGTGCCCACTGTGCAGAACATGAGGGACCAGGGACCAGCGTGCAAGTTGTGCAAGCTGCGTCCGGTGGTGAGCAAGGCTTTGATACTGGGTGGCATCCCTTGCTTCGGGTTCTCAATTTATGCAGTCCTTGCCTCAGATCTCAGCATCGAGTGGCTATGGCCAGATCCACGGGCGCAAGGTGGATGGCATGTGCCGAGCCAACATGTCCCCAGAGCTGGCCATGCCAATCCTGCAAAAGGCGCATGCTGCAGCTTGTCTGAAGGTGAGTTGCCAATCACGGTTTAGACATTTGTGACATTTCGCACAAGGCAATGGCGATCATTTTCATGGCATGCATCTTCTTTGAAGCTGTCCTGGCCTCAAGTCTTCAAGTTCTAGTGTGAGAGACTGCATGTTTAAAGCTGCAGGCAGGCGCCGTTAAGCAGAAGCTGCCATGAGAAATGGAGTGCTGACACTGCTGAATGTGCAGAATGTGCTGAATGTGCTGAATGTGCTGAAGTTCACGACTCCAGGGCCTTTGGCTCAAGCCTGTCCACTTGTCTGGGGATCTATGTAGCTATATATGTAGCTGCTGTAGCTATAATCAGGCCTTTCATGGAGACCGACCCGACACTCGTTTCAGAGATGCAGGCGTGAAGTGATGAGAGTCTCAGCGCTCAGGACTCGACATGACAAGAGGGTCAGTTTGAAGAGTAAGTCGAGCAAGGCAGGGGATGTAACGATGCTACAAGATGTTGCAAGACCGTGACAGAGACTGGAGGCGAGCAGAAAGAGCGTGCTTTCTCTGAAGCGTAAAGGACCCGATGTTGTCGCTACAGTTGCCAAAGGTATCACAAGTGCGGAAGTTGCCATTTGCCATGTTCCTGGTGCTTGTCATGAAGCTTCAAGCTTGAGAGGATCGCAGATAACACTGCAGGTCAGGAGACGGGCGGATCGGTCACAGCCACTGACGGCACAACGGCTCCCAGAGATCATTAATGAGATTGGCATGGGCTGGTACCACCTATTAACCTTCATCATGCTGGTTTTCACACCTCTTGCTGAAGGCGCCGGGATGATAGCTACTTGCATCATGTCTACTGTGTTGGTCTCCTGCGTTTTGCAATTGTGTGTTTTTGTGTAACTAAGGTCATGACCAACATCACCCACGCCTTGAAGCATGAATTTCATTTGACTGATTGGCAAGCTGGCAGCTTGGACGCTCGCTTCAATCCTGGCAAGTCGGTGTCAGAAGCTTCGAATTCAGAGCGACCGAGGATGCCTTCTCTTTCACGGGGCTGGCCTTGGGGCATTATGTGGCTGGCTTCGTTGCAGACCTGAAGGGAAGACGGCTACCCATGGTTCTGGGGTACTTGGGCATCAGCCTTTGCAGCCTCTTCATGACGATGGCGTCTGGGTACAAGTCGATGGTCTTGCTAAGGGTTTTACACGGCTTTTCCTGCGGTCTGGGCGTGCCGCCTGCCATGTCCATGATCGCGGAGATCATGCCCGCGGATTGGCGGCCCTTCATGTTCATCACCTTCTGGAGCTTCACGGCCGTCGGGGAGACCTACGCCTGCTCCGGCCTGGTCGCCTTCATGCCGAATTTACAAGAATCCTGCTGGAAACAGGAGCGACACCTTCTCGTGAAGTGCAAAGTTGCTTCTGTGCTTACAAGGCTTTCTTTTGTTTCTTTCCCGGCTCGACATCCTTTGGTTCCATAGGCGGTGATGTGGTCCGCCGCGCCTGCCTTCATTATGCTGCGTGTTGGCTGCATGGCAATGTTGCGCACACCGCGCACGGTGCATACCGAGGCTTCTCTCCGTGGCAAGACTGCAAGAGAGTGCTCACTGGCTGGCAGTGAGGGGCCGACTTGTGGAGGCAAGGGTTGTCCTGGAGCAAATGGCGAGGCTGAATGGGACGCTGGGATGAAATTGGCGAATACATCTCACAGTCCCAAGTCCCCGTGCAAAGAGTTCCCTTTGAGGAACCTGGAAACCCTGAAGAAGCTGGGGCCAGCCCCAATGCACGACCTATCCATGCTCTACAACGTGGCGGGCATCACTGCGCGGCAGACTAGCAACTTGGAATATTTTCAGCCGTTCGAGGCCTAGGTGCCTAGATGTGCCTAGGTCTCTTTTTCCTTTGAACTTTGCAAGTGCCTTGAGAATCGGCTTCTGCATTCTTTAGGTGGGCAGACGTCCGATGAACATGGGCACGCATCTCCAGGAGAGATTTTCAGGACGGACTGCATTGATTTTTCTCCAAGCTGACAATTGCCTTGAAGCTTAGATGTACACAGGATCCTGGTTCAACCTGATCTTTTAAAGATGGCTACATGGCAGTTGGCTGAAATCATTGAGAGACGCTGGCCGGGTTTGCATGCACCGAGATTGCCTAGGTTGCCTTGTTCTCTATTTTGGCGAGTGTGGGCAATATCGCGACATTTGGGATGAGCAATATTTGGCCTGCGACCTGGATGCAACAGGCACGTTCACTCGTCGCTTCGACTTCGCGTGCCAGGAGCTTCTCCGCGAGAGCAGCCATTCGGCCCATGCGGCCCATGATTCGGATTCGGAGTCGGCCCATGGTTTGGGCCCTGCAGAGAAGCTGACCTTGATCGTGAGCGTGGGCGTGCCAGTTGGAGTCGTCGCCGCATTGCTCTCACTCTCCAAAGCCGCCTCCCACCGGGCCTTCATTGTTCTGTCTGGCCTTGCTGGCTGCATTGGAGTGTCAGGTGTCATTCTGTGCCAACACATGCCGGCCCTGCTCCTCACCAGCATGCTGGTCACGCACATGTATCGAGCTGAGATTAGCAGCTGGCAAAAGCATCGTTTGCCCTAGCCCCAGCCAGCCACACTCAATCAGGTCTGGGACCTTGGGATACTCCGTGGCAATGATCTTTTGCGAAGAGTCCTTTCCAACAGACATCCGCGCATCTGCAACCGGCATTGTCATTTTCTGGGGCACACTTTGGGCAGTGGCTTCGCCCTTGCTGCTCACTGCTGTGGCTTGGCTACCGCAGATGGGGGCCATGTGCTTTTGTGCTACGAAGTGTTACTGTGGGCCCACAGTGGGCCCTCGGGAGTCCCTTGCTCCGAAACCCTCCCTGAGGCCACCCAAATCGCCCAACCCTCATCAAACACCAGAACCTGACAGCAGCCGGCAGCCTTTACCCCGCAGGCCTGCTAGATCCAAACATGCCAGGACAAGCGAGTCCCCCTTTATGGAAACTTAGTGAATTTTGCCAAGGTCCCTTACAGATTCACCGTTTTCTGGATTTTACGAGCTGATGTCAGATGTCCGGCTTGCCTTTTTTTGCGATGTTCGCGGCCGGTATGCGTCAGCACCGAAATTGGGTTTTGCCTTTGGTTGGTTTAAGTTGGTGAATTCTGGGTTTAGGGCTTACTACCGGTTTCGCCTTCACAAAAGGCATTGTGCCTCACATCTCTCGTTTAGACAATTTGCAGCATTCTCATAAACTGAAGTGAAGTACCCGCTAAGTTCCCGTGTACGAAAACCACTTTGCTTCGTCTACAAAGCCTTAGGTGGGGGAGGAACAGAATCGCGGGTGCTGTGTGGCAACGCCTTACACAGCTTGGCTTAAGTGCAGGAGGGTTTGCCGAAACGTGCCTTTTGCCCCTTTCTCCTAAGCATCGTTCCTGAGAAGACCGCAAGAGCAAGAGACGTGCTGAACAGGCACAGTGGTCACCAAAGAAAATCCATGTGAGCTTGGACGGAGCAGTGAGTTTGATCGTACATGGCGCTGCTCGTCACATGAGCCACGATTAAAGCCCCTACAGATGAGAGCTGATAAGGGACAGGTTTGAACTGTGACTCACATGCCCCTCCCGGACGCTGCTCAGTTCGTGACTTTCCTTCTCCGTTTGTGATGTCAGAGACGAGCTTCTTTGCTTAGGAAGTCTGTCTGAGGCTTGGCGGTGATGCCAGCTCTGTAGATCAGATTGATTCAACTTTCCGCTGAGACGCCATGTTCATGATCCTACCCAGCACCGTTCAATTCTGCGCCAACGCAAATATTTCGCGTAGTGCCAGAAGTTTGAGACCATTTCGTTCACGACACTCTTCATATTGCACATAGGTGTATGTCGGAACCAGGACTCCGGGACCCTGGATCTCAGCCTCCTGGACCGTTGTAGCTCCAAAATATGTTTGCATTTGCGTCAAAGGCGTGCAAGAACAGCGAACGCATAATGCCACGAAGTGCCACACATCTCTAAGCCTGATACACAGGCAGCAAGCGCAGGTGTGGCAAGCGCTAGTGTGACGAGCTTTGCAAGTAACTGACTGCTACATTCGGGACAGTACAGGCACAGCCATCCAATACCACACACAGCAAGGGTGACAAGTTTTGTGGATGCTGGATGCAACGCACACCTTACACAAGTCCCTGGATTGGCAGAGGACATGATTCACGACACTGTACGCAAGTAAAGGGCGAGTCCCAATTTGGGAAGTGAGAGAAGGTGAGATGTTTGCATGAAACATGACTTGCTGAGCATGACAACCGTTGATGGCTCCGATGCTTCGAAGCAAAAGTTGTTTGGGTCATTGCACATTGCTTTTCGTTTGCGTCGCTACATGCTACCGCAGCCACTGACCCTGACTCACCTATTTGCTGCTGCCAGATGACAGTTAACTGGAGACCTTCATCCTTGAGCTTCGCGTCTAACAGCTGACAACTTCTTGCGGCTTCCGCGCTTTTAGATGGAACGGGCTTGTTTGTTTCACTGGGTAACAAGACATGCATATGTAAACGTATGCTGTGTTTCGTGCAGGCGAGCGCGCGCAGCCGCTTTACACTTTTGAAGCAACTATTTCAATGCATGATGGCAAACAGCAATTGTTTTACCGGCTTTTCCAGCCGACGCAACACACACAGCTGATGATACTGCGTGTGCAAGAGCGACAGCAGAAACCAATGAGGCCGAACCCACTTGGCAACCTGTCCATGATCACAATTGGTTGCCTCGGGCCAAAATGCGTCGGCATTCTTTTGATTACGTCTTGAGTGGCAATTGAGATTTGGAGCCTGCGCGCTTTCTTTGCGCATTGAGGTGGGGCAAGGCGGATTTCTGGTGATTGCTGGCGCGGCTTTTGGCGTTGCATCATTGGCAGCTCTGCCTCTGCAAGAAACACGCGGCGGGGAACTCAAAGATTTTGCGGAAGAGGCGGCAGTAGAGGCGGAAGAGGCGGAAGAATACGACTCCGACAGCGACGACGAGAGCGACGCTGAAGTGGAGCATGCCCAGCTTTCGTGGGCATTTGCCAACGGCACCCTTGGCATCCTGGCTACCAATTCTCCAAGCATGTGCATGTGAAAAGCTCTGTATACATGCACAATATATGCATAAATATGCACATTGTGTTTGGCAGTGATTGCTGACTTGCAGCTTCTGAGTTTGCTTCGCGTCAGGTGCTGCTATTGAGCTGTCTTTGCTTTCCGGGCTGCTGGGGGCAGTACCTGGTGTTTCCTTTACTTCCTTCTACTGCTCCATGGGCTTCATCATCGATCGATGCAAAGACCGCAGCTTCTTCGCCAAGGAGATGCTGGTCGGGAACTGCGTTGCCGTGGCTATGCTGGTGATCATGCCGCGACTTGGTCCTTGGATGGATCGGAAGCTGCAGATTCACAAGTCCATGTTTGTCCGCCTGGTTGTGAGCGCCTTCATGCTTGCAGTGGTGGACTTGATGATGGCATTCCCAGAGGACGAGTTCAGCATGCTGACGCTGGGCTGCATCCAAGCCTTCCTGAATGTGATGATGCTGAACACCAGCTTGTCACTGGCTTCCAAGCTCAGGAGTGGGCAGTGAGAGGGGAAGCTTGGGGGAAGCTGAGGGGAAAATGGGAAAGACCGGAAAGACCGGAAAGACCGGAGGAAGAAGTGAGTTGTGCCAGGAGCGGGCGAGGACGGAGCTGGGTGCAGCTGGGCTTTGTGAGCGGGGGGCTGGTGCCGGTGGTCCTGGTGCCCTTTACGAATTTCGGGCCGCGGAGTGGCCTCGGCCAACGCCTCGCCTTCTACGCGGCCCCCGCTGCCTTCTGCGGCCTTGCAGGGCTTCTCTTCTGGGCCTACCACCGCCAAGTGGAGCTCATGGGCAACGCGAACACGGGCAGGGGCAACATGGCCGAGCTGGCGCGGGCCTACAGAGACTTCGGCAACGAGGGACAAGTGGCACAAGCACAAGTGGCGCAAGCGCGAAACCCTTCTTGGAGTCAACAAGCTCGCGTCGCCTTCCCTGTGGTTTTGGGCACAGGCCTCAGTCACCTCAGTCGCCTCAGTCGCCTCAGTCGCCTCAGTCGCCTCAGTCCTCGAAACGCCTTTGGCAAAGCCATAGCTCTCGCTCGCTTGCATGTGTGGGGGCACGCGATGCAGCCATGCTGAGCCCACATTGCTAACAGATTTGTCGCTGTCTATTTGTGCGTAAACGATCTGATCCTTCGCTTGTTGCGTTTCACTCCTCATGCCTTGCGCTAACGTCGCGCCGTGAGGGTTTCAGGAGCATTCTCTCACGTGCTTCGATACTTGTTCCATCTCTTGCTGCGAACCCGATTGCATTGATCCTCACTGTTTGTGCTCTTGTCATCTTGGGCTGCTTGCTTGCGCTTGCTCTAGGGTAGGGTGTTTTTAGCTCCTGTTTCGGTGTTTCTGTGGTCAGGAGTGCTTTTTGGGATGGTTTGGGTGCCGGGTGTTTTGGGGGTCTGTTTTTATCTTCCCGGTGTTTTTGGTGTCTAGTCAGTGTTTTGGGCGCCTGCTGCCAGGGAGGCGGGCGGGTGTTTTTGGCGCCCGATGGGTGTGGTTGGTGTTTTGGGCACCGGGGCGTTTTTGGCGCCTGGCGGGGTGTTTTGGGTGCCAGCTCCAGAGCCTTTGCGGTTCGATTCCCGCCCTGTCGGGGGTCGTGTCCCACTTCAGCGCTGGGCCTTTTGGCTCTGCGGTTTGATTGCCGCCGTCCGCCACAGTCTCAATGATGTGCTGGGGTGCTGGGAGCGGGGGGTTGCTCCGCCGGCAACAAACAACGTCGTGCGCGCCGCAATGGCACACCGCGTGCAGCAAGGCAGCTTTGACCCCTGCAAATAGTAGGCGGGGTAGGGCGCAAGGGGCCGGGCCAAAAAAGGGAGGGGTTAGCAAGAGTAGGGCTCCAAACCACCTCATCATTTGCTACCCTCACCACACCAGCATATAATCAATCCACTTCCCAAAATGTTCAAAATCATTCATAAAATGTTTTAAGTTATTCATGTTACAGAATAGCCTAAACTATTTCAATCAACCTCGCAACAGTCCTCGATATGTTTTTCACTGGAAACATGGTCGCACCAATAATAATAAATTGCATTATTCTTGCATTTTAAACATCTAAACCACAGCACACCATTTTCAATTTCTTTTCTATCCGCTCGTTCGAGTTTTTCACCATTCAAACTTTTCTGTAAACATATTGATGATTCCTAGATTTCTCATGTTGAGACTTCTTCTCTCTTTCAATGTCACAATCGCACAATTCACAGTGATACACTTTTTGCCTGTTTGCTTGTATTGTTGCTTTCCCTGCTTCGCTCTCTCTGTGTGTCCTATTCTTTTCCTTTATTTGGTCAGGGTTATTTTCTCTGTATCTGCGCTGTGTCTCTGCCACTTTGTCAGCATTGTTTAATCGCCATCGCTTTTTGGTTTCTGCCTGTTTGATACTATTTTGCTCACGACAGTAATTACAAATCCGCACCTTTTTACTGAACAAATCAGATGAATAAGTATTACCACATTGCTTACAAGTTTTCATTTCTTCACTCATCTCCTACCATAGTAAAAGACCAGTTCTTTAAATAGTTTCACGACATAATCCATAACATGAGATATGTTGAAGCCCCCTTATCCAAAAAAACACCCAACAACAAAGAAGATAACCAAAAAACAAACAAGGATCATAACAAAGAACATTCCAAAGCAACACCAACGTCAACATTCCAAAGAACTTTTCAAAGAGATGTAACATAAATCTTACAATTTAAAAATGTAAGATATATGTAAGAAATCTGATTAACTAATATCTTCCAAATTGAACTACAATAACTATATGATTAGAATATGTAATTAAGCTTTTCGCACAACAATAGTCTTCATAACCTTTTATTAATCCGTTTTTGTAAATTTCAATTAAATCGGTTAATACATTTCTCATATAAAAGTTTTGATTTCTATAAGTCCAATAACTGTCTAGATGTGGAAAGAATGTGCCGCGATGTTTCCAAAATTTTAAATCATCAATTTTGAGGCAATTTCTAAAACTTGCTAACACTATCATCATCGCTCTTACAAAATGATTTCATTGCTTGGTAATACATTTTTCTATTCTTAAATCTTTCTGTAACCTCTTCTTGACCAAATATTCTGTCAATGCTTTTTCTATATTGTGTCATGTCATAATGTTGTTCTGTTAGATGTGTAATATCATTGTTAAGCATTTGTTTAAGACACATTAATTGAAATTCTGCTTTGTCCAATCCTTCATCGGGCATATCTTGATTTTTCATAAACTCTTGCTCTTTTAATAATAAGAATCTACATTTATCACATCTAATATTACTATATTCACCAATAGTTTTACACATATTAACAGGCAATATATTTGCCAATGCTACAACATTCTTATTGTTAATCTTTCTACATTTACAGTTGTCATAAGTAAACAGTGTCATTATCTCACTATATATATAGGCAATATGTCTTTAAACCCCTTTTATTTAGTCCAAAAACTATATTTTTAACATTTCATGTCTCAATAATAATTTTGGATAAGCACTAACAGAACAATATTTTTGACCAAAATTAGTTTTTATCTTCTCCACTGTATGGACTGACTTTAACCAGTGGCTCGTGCGTTCTTTTTCACTGATTCCTTTTTTCCTCATAATCTTAACCTTATCTCCAAAATCTAAATCAGGATAAACACGTGATTTTCTGGCATTCCACTTCAAACTCATTCTTTTTCTTCCTTGCTTCTAATGGTGTCCTTTTCGTAGTAGAACTTACCAATCTATTATTATAAGTTAATAAGATTTCAAATATGTAGTCAGTCCATTGAATATTATTTTTATCTTTCTTCTCATCCGCATCGACTCTTTTGAAAAGCATATCATTAAATGTCCTTATGAATCTTTCTCCAAAAGCAGGATGACCCCGTGTAGTGTGTAATTCAATTTTCTCCTCTTTCAAATAATCTGCAACGGTAGAACTAAACAAACTGCCTTCTTCGTCGCTGTATATTAATTTAGGCTTACCATCCATCTTTTTTAATCCTTCCATTAATTCCAGCTAATACATCAGCAGGTTGTTTACTCGCAATAGGTATGACAGTAGCATATTTACTGAATATATCAATTAATATCAATCCAACTCTGAACTTTTGATTTTCCAAACCATTCATTGAAATGAAAAACAAATCTAACTGGAATTCCCAGTAAGCATGCGGAACAAAACTGTTTTGACCTCGTTGTTTTCTAATCTCTTCGATGTTATTTTTAAAGAATTCATTTACATCACTCATAGTAATTGTTTGGTCCTTCCTTCTTGCATCTTGTAAAGTTATAGCTTTACTTCCATATCCGCTTTTATCATAATAAGTATCACTACTTTTTTTTGTTTATCCATATAATGAATTAATATTTTAAAAATTAAAAATATTAAAAATCTTAATGGGCGGATACGATACAATAGTAGCACTAACGGACGCAATTATCTATTTCATGGCTGGTATCATTACAAAGCCTTTGTGCGGTAAAGTTGCTACATAATTTGCTATGCTTGATTTCAAAATTAAATGGAGTATTACACTTCTGGCATCTGTTCTTGAAATTATCCGAGAACCATTCGGCAGTTATGTACTCCTTTTCATTGATTTCTCTCTTTGCTTTCCGTTCCTGTATTTTTTTAAAATTTTCAAATGTATTATTAAAGTATATCATTATCATATGTTTATTCAATTGTTTTTCAAAGTCATCATTTTTGAAAAATCTGACTTTTTCTAAACTCAACACAACGTGTAATAGAAGTCCAAAGCCACTCGCGATTTACAGATGGTAAATTCCATTCATGAATTGTCATGCTTTCTTTCACACTTGCTCCTGTGATGAGTGGCATGTTGCACAGTATGAATATATGAAATTAGCATCAACAACAGGTTCGAATAACATAACTTATCTTCTTCATTTTCTATGCAATGTTATTTGCTTTCCTAATTCGTCATTTTCAATCTTTGTTATTCTATATCTCAAATTTTGTGAAACAAACCAGAGGCCCCCACCCCTGAATCGTCATGTGCAGTGCTTTTCGGATAGCCATTCCGGCTTGGGAGTGGGCAAGGAGCCCCGCGATGCGCTGAGCAAAAGTTGCTCAGTGGTAGCGGGGCCTCAGTTCTGAAACCGGGGTTAGGTCGCCATGGCCGGTGCCTCTGAGAAGACGGAGGAGACGCAGAAGGTCTCCTATGGCAAGGACGCACCTCCACCGATGTGGGACGGCAGTTCGCCCCACGTGGAGTTCCCCCAAAAAATAGTAAAAGGAGAATTCAAAGAATTATTCTTTCTACTATTTTTTCTCCAACAGCAACACAACAAACAGAAAACAAAATCCAGAACAACAAGCAAACAAAATAAATAATCACAACCAGCAACAAAAATATTTAATCACAGCATGCAACATTAAATAATTCAAACAAGCATACCAACAAAACAGCAACACTCTAAATCATCAAAGAACCCAAACTCAAAAACACACATCAACAAAAACAAAGCAACATACCAACAAAAAATATCACAAGAGCATCAAACAAAACAAAAACAAACAGCCAAAGCACGAAAAAATTGAAGAAGCATGCCAAGTCTAAACAACGCACTTTGAAAGAGATAAGCAAATTATAATAATTCAATCTTTACAAACGATAAATATATTACAATTATAACATATAATATTTTACATGTGATAATTATATTTCAATTAAGAATTAAGGATTTAAGATAACAGTCAGGCAATATGTCTTCAAATATGTAATCTACATATTTATCAATATCATAATGTCTATATATTTGATATTGTCTTTTCGAATAAATATATTCCCAAAAGAATAAATACAGCAATAGACATACTTTATATTTAGTGTTGTAGTAATACCATACATGATATTTAGTTATTCTAAATTCATTCAAGACCTTGTTTATTTTATCTTTGCTTAATAAATGCCAATCAATCTCTTCAAACAAATCACTAAATTCTTTAGCAAATGATTTATATGGTTTAATGCTTAGTTCTCCTCCAAACCTTTTAATCAAATCTTTATTATTAAAAAACTCATCAATTTCTTTTTCAAATGACTCTCTATCAATTTTATGACAAAAATATACAGGAAATCTTTTGCGATATTTCATAAAGAATTTCAATTTTAATTGAAACTTTGTATATCCCTTATCCTTATATTCTTCAACAAACAACTTTTCAAGGTCTCTTGTTATACAGCATTGATTACAATATACATCATATTCACTTATTTTATTACACAGATTAGCAGGTAATAAGTTATACAATGTAAAATTAATATCATTCTTTTTATTATTACAACATTCACACTTACTATAATTAAACAGTGTCATTTTTCCTCTTAATATATTAAGTCAATATTTCTTTAAGTCGTTTTCAAAGAATTTATTTTATAATGGCCATAAGCAAGTGAGTTTACACTATCTGTCCAATATTTTTTGTTTTCATAACTACTAAGAGCAATTTTTTTAGTTGTTATACTAAAAATTCTGTGGTTTTTACTTCTAATACTATTAAATGACTTATGTATAACCTCATTAGTTTTTAAAACCGTCTCAAACTCTTCATATTTCATTTGACGTCTTACTGTGCCTTTTGCTATGCCCTTACATTTCTTATATTTTTTATCATCACCATAAACTGAGTAAGCATAGCATTTAGGACGAAGAGCTATAAACCCTGTTATTATTTTACTTTTTAATTCATCCTTAAATTTACCTAATACTTTCTTGTTATTCTCATCATAACATTTATGTTCCTTAGGATAATCTGAAAAATCTAATTCTTTTTTAATTGTATTCAGGTCTTCATAAATGTCATTGGTTTTAGTATGAAATACAAAACTATCAGTATCAGTATATACCATTTTAATATTATCTCCATATTTAGGCTTCATAACGTCATAATAAAATTTATACATGTGTTGCTTACTCAAATCTAAAATACTCATCCCAATAAATATAGGTTTGTCTAGTTTCAACTTTGTTTTTTGCTTTTCAACTCCAACCAAATTTTCATTAATGATATGACTATGTTTGAAGTTAGGATTACTTACACACTTCATATATCTAGTTTCATCACTCACAACCTCAAAATCTAAATGTTTCCTTTTATCCTCCATTGTTTTTCCAAATATGGCATTGTTCATCAATTTGTAAACATCTTTCTCAAAATCATTTCTAGCATTCTTCCTCTTCTCAGTGTTAAACTCAATGTAAGGTTTTAAAACTTCTTTTTGTTCAAATTTAATTGCTCTATGAATTTTCTTAAGTTTTAACCCTTGCTTCAAATAAAATTGTAAGGTTCTTATATGGATTACATATTTTTCTTTATCATTTAAATTCAATACTAATTTATTTGTTTTCTCATCCGTAGGTTTTTTATGATTTAAAAATTCATAAATTTCAATTTGTTTATCTGACAGCATGTCGGCTTTAACATTCATAACCTCAGGTGCCATTGGATAGTCATTGTGTAAATCGTGTAATTCTTTAGAATATTCTAAATCCACTTCTAGAATATATCCAATATTATTATTTTTGTAATTAATAATGTCTTCTTCTTTTAATGTATCATCCCATTTTAGATTTTTATATGGCAGTTTTTGTATCATGCTTAACCCGTACAAATTATTAGCATCAAAATAGTTAATATAACTACTTTCTTTATTTTTATCATATTCTTCTCCCATGTATTTATTATTTGCTTCAACTTTTTTAGTAGAAACCATACACATCCCGCCTCTAAGTCCCGCTTCTATCATTTCATACATTTCTTGGTCATATATTAAATCAATCTCTACACCAGTCATTTTAAGCATAGCATCAAAAGCAAAGTTAGGCAATGTATAATAATAAGCAGGGTCCAATCCATAATATTTCATACATACATCTCTAAAATTTTCGAAAATGTCAGTCAATAATAATACATCAGTTTTCAAATATAAATCATGGTATTCACCCATATTCTTAATGTCGAAATGCTTCCATATAATTTTTGCCCTTTCATAGTCGTTAACACTTATACCTTCTTCACTCAACTGACTATAAAAATCATCCTTACTCGGTAATTGCTCATCATCAAATTTATCAAATGAATTCATGTAGTCATAAGGATAAACGCCTTTATCAGTTAATAAATCTAGACATTTCTCACTCTTAATCACATCATTTTTACTACTAAACCTAAAATTATCTTTCCAGTTTTCACGCAATAACCATTTACTTTTATCTTCTTCATCTGTATTATCATACTTACTCATTGAAACTAACTTATCTAATGAAGCAGTTAAAAACCCAAAAGTGTCTTTAACACTCAAACTTTCAAAACTGATATTAATAAATTTTTCACTGTTCTGAGCGATGACACCTATTTTATTGTTGTTACTTAATTTATCCGCATTTTGAATAATTAAATGGCCATCATAATTTTTCATGTTATGGAAGAATACAGGAATTTTAAAATATCTATTACAAAAATTAAGATTGCAAACGCTATGAGCACAACCTCTATACTTACCTGTAAAATGACAATGGTCTCTAACTTTTCTATATTTCTCTGCTTCCTTGGCATTCTTATAGTTCATTCTAAACTTATCCCCACAAATAAAGCAGTTTTTAGCATTTTTAAAATCTTCTTTGTCTTCATCAGTCGCGTAGTCACGCGAGGCTCTGCCGAGCGTCATATCTATTTTTTTGTTTTCTCCCATCTTCTCCTTTACTTCTGTCCTAATCTCATTAAGTTTTTGACAAAACACATCAACAGCATCTTTACCACGATACATAAATTCATAATTTGTATTATCAACAGCATTAACCATATTAAGCATAAAACCACATGGTTTATGCTCTTGATAAGAAAAAGTGTTTTTATCTTCATCTTCATCAGGCTTTTTCAGTTCCTCTGTCAAACATTCAAAATCAGCATATACAACAAAAGGACATCTTAACTTTTTGAAGTGATGCTTAAAACTAACTTTCTCATAAGGCTTAGGCATTACTATTTGTTGTCCTTCAACTTCCATGCATCCACTATCATAATGTTTATTTAATAATTCTTCATTTCTAAATCCATGATTACAATATTTACAAAAATAGGACTTACCATTATGATTACTTTTTTGATTATTAATAAGTCTGCTCAAACTTTTTATATACACATAATGACTGCAATCCTCCTCATCAACTCTTAACAAATCAAGATGAAAAGAAGCATCTTTATTTTTCAATTTTCTACTAATAACAATTTGTTCATTATCATCAATTTCATAAACATTAATGGATATTGATTTATTATTTTCTTCAAATATATCTATATCATTATTATTAGCAGGAAAACTCACACCATCAAAAATCAAATCACTTGCTATCTTCTTGTAATGAAACATCTTTTCAGGGTGTGCTTTATCACAAATTTTACAATATCCACACTCAATAGAATATTTAAAACACTTGTCATCTTGATTTTTAATATTGATACATGCCTTTTTCTTTTTAATCCATTCTGGAAGTTCAATATATTTGCCAGCTCTAGTCGGATTATATTTATTATACATGATATGAATATTATTAATATTGCTAATTATTAATCCTGACTGATACAAAGCCATATCTAAAATTCTTGTTTCAACATCAGGTCTCATTCTTTTCAAAGCATTCCTTAAATCCTCTTCATTTACAATAGTGTACGACCTTGTCCTAACTGTTACGTTTCTCTCCTCATCAAATAAGTTCATAACTTTCATATTTATTGTAGCATTAAGTTTCATTCCTCTATTCTCTTTCAAGTATTCATTAAGTTTGTCAAATTGATAATTAAAATAAGTCAATCCGTTCAACTCTTTTAAATGAATGTTTGAAATTGTGTAGGCGTTAGCATATGCTCTAAAGGCGCTTCTTTCTTCTGTTATTACTGCTTTTTTCTTAATAGCATGTTTTAAAACCGTTCTTGCTCCTACTCTTTCTCTGATTTGATTTGCTTTGTAGTCATTAGTTTTCTTTACTGCTTCAAGTCTCTTACTCAATCTATTGCTTATTGGTTTTTCTGGATTATATCTATACTGGTTGTTTCCTATAATTATGGTTTTAAGTTTTTTACCTTTATTATTTACTTTGTATTCTCCTAAATTTTCTTTAAGAAGATACTTAACTATTTTAGTGTTTTCATCTGGCGGTAAATCTCTATTCATATTATTATCTATATAATTTAATTAGGTTTTTTCTCTTTAAGTCTTTTTAAAGTCATAAAATTCTAAGAACTAAATAACTAATTATTAGTCTAAATTATTATTTTTAATTTTCAATTAGTAATAATTCATGAAGATTAAATCATAGATTTAATCTAATTTATTATTTTCAATTTTCAATTAGTAATAATTCATGACGCAAATAATGCTTTTTCAATCCTTCCAAGACATAGTATGTTTGTAATGTTATATCTTTTTCTATCTTTTCTATTTTGTATTTCCTTTCTGTCCACTTTGGGTTGGTCTCTTTCCTCGATGTATAATTACCTTTTCCTTTTTGGTATATTTTCACTGTGTCTGAAACAGATAATTTAGGATATTTTCTCATATGCTTTTGCTTCAGTGTAAGGTTTGCTTTTACATTTGCTCTGTTGTCATCATCATGCGCTTCATTTGGTTTCATTCCAGTTGATGAGTGAATAGCGCTATTATATTTCTTTAATGTAGGTTTCAACATATCAGTCCATCTACCTTTAGTAAAGTGTATTCTGTCTCCTATTCCTTTTTTCATGGTTCTGATAAAGCGTTCAACAATATTAGCATGCGTTAGTGTTGTTTTATGTATTATACCTAAATCATCTAAATATTTCTTTACTTCTGCTTTAAATGCTCCATCATCATCAGAAAAGATTTCCACAGGCTCACCCATAACTTTAAATGCTTCTTTCAAACCTTTCAAAACGTTTGGACTGTCTCTTTGAAACATTGGATGCACAAAACCTAATTTACTGAAAGCATCTATTACAATCAATGCATAGCGTTCTTCATCTTCTTTCTTAAATATTTTCATATCCATAATATCTATTTGAAATTCTGCTCTGGCATATGGCACTAAGAAACTGTTATAATTCTGATACGGCTTTATTTGCTTGTTAGGTTGCTTCTTCAACCACTTTGCCACTTCTTCTAATGTTACACTTGCTCCTTTCTCTTTTGCTTGATTGTATAAGCTTTGTTTAGAACCATAACCTGTTTCTAAATCATAGTAGATATTGCTCATTATCTCCTCATTACTTAGTTTACTCATATATTGAAATTGGATTATATTAATTAAAATTAAATTAATATTATCCAATTAGACTTTACTTTTAATACTCTGGCACTTTCTACTTTTTTCATGTCTTGATTTGTTAGAACTGTTGGCCATTGATTTTCCACAAATATTACATGTATAAGGTTTATTAAGTTTTTCTTGAAAGTATTTTTTATGATAATCCTTTTGATATTGTTTCTCTTTATTTTCTTTTGTTTCTTCGCTATCAGTAGGACTTGGCAACACATCAGCATCTGAACTTTTATAATGTCTTTCAATGTCATCAACAAAACTACTATTCATAAATAACATATTCATAAAGTCATTATAATCATCTTCATCATGTATTCCTCCTAACAATCTATCTCTTCCATCATCTGAGTGTCTGCTATAGAATGGCATTTATCTTATAGAATAAAGTCGCTATTTCTTTAAGGCATTTTTACAAATTCTGGTATTTTAATTTTATTATATTTTATTATTATTATTATTATTATTTTATTGTTTTTCTTTATTCTTATCTTTATCCTTATCTTCATCTTCACTTTCAGCATCAGTAGGGACAGGAATGTCAGTCAACGGTGCTATTTCATAATTAGCATTTTCTTCTGATGAGGATGAATTAACAGTATGCGTTGAAGAACTATTAACAGTGATAGGTAGTGATGAACTTTGTTCATCATCAGCTATTGAGCTCAGCTCAACAGGTGGAGAACTATTAACGCTAACAGGCGGGGAAGAGGTTGATAAATCAACCCCACCATTGCTTTGCAATGACGTATTTAACTCAACTTCCTCACTAACGTTTGTATTCAACCAATTCATTATAGCAGTTGCTATATCGTATGATGTTACTAATGAATTCATTGTCAGATTAACTAATAACTCTGAACCTTGAATTGTAGTTAATGTAGTGTGATATGTTAAATGTGCTACTATTTGTCCTATACTAAAACCCGTCCTCAACATAAATTCTATAATCCTCATCAAAATAAATAATTTCTTTCTATATTTATCAATATCATCATCCTTTTTTATCATCATCATCATCGTCGTCATCATATAAATCAGGGTCATATGTAAATGCTAATGCTTCTGCTTCAGCCTTGGTTATCAGTTTGCTTTTGAAACTCTTTGAAGAACCGCCTAATATTTTTGTCTCATCATCAAAATTATAAGTTTGTGTCGCTTTATCATTTGGTAGGTCTGTTTGTGTTGCCTTGTTTTCTTTGTTAAGCGTTTGTGTTGCCTTGTCGCGAAGCTCGCGAGCCTCTGGCGAGGCGTCTGCCATCATAACTTGAGCGTTCATATATCTTTCTTTATTTTTATAATTCATTAAATCCATTTTATCAAAATCAAAATTATTCAATAACATATATTTTTTGTATTTCTTCAATATAACTGTTGTTTTCATTTTGCTTGTGATTGCTTGTTTAAGCATTTCATCATATGTAGGGCGTTTCCTTAACTCTTGCTTGTGGTTGTTAATCATTTTATATAATTATTGATAAATTATGTAAAATGAATTATTTTTCCTTTGTTGCCTTGCCTTTTCCTTTCATATCTTTCCAATCATTCATTCTTTTTCTTAACAATTCATCATTTACTTCTGTTGTCCATTTTCCGCTGTTTATAAGCTTCTCCACCAGTCCAACTAAATAAGTTCTACCTGTTTCCTTTTTTCCTTTCCCCTTTTTCTTTGTGTTTGAATATTGTTGTTCCTGTTCTTCAGTAAGTCCTGCTCCTCTTAAATATAATTGAAATAATATGTCTTCTTCTTTTACTGTGCTTCCCTTCCAATGGTTTATATCAGTTGAATAGTCAATAGTTTCCTTATGTGTTCTTGTTTGTCTTGCTGGTAATGTGGATGAACTGCCAGCGGTGTCCATTTTTTGCTCTATTCTTTTTTCTGCTTCTTTTATTTCTATTAGTTCAGGACTGTTTTTATCTTCGTCATCTAATCGTTTCAATTTCAATCTTGCTCTTGCTATTTGTAAATTTGAAACTCTTTTTGGTTCAGGACTGTATTTATCTTCATCAATAAATCGTTTCAATTGCAATCTTGCTCTTGCTTTTTGTAAATTTGAAACTCTTTTTGGTTGTAAATCTTCCAATGGCGGTAAATCATCACTTGACTTTGCGGTTGCTACTGACTGCCAGTCATCTTCATCTAATTGTTTTGCTCGTTGTGCTCGTTGGTGTAGGTCTGCTATTTGTTCACTACTAAGTCTTTTTGAAATTTGACTGATTTGTCGTTCGTGTTGTTCCTCTGCATCATCCATTGTGGCACTTAGTGTTTGTATTGAACCGTCTCTTAAATCATCCATTTCATCATCCTTCGATATATCAAAATATTTTGTTTGATTTTCTCCATCTACCATTTTTTTAAAGTGTTGCTGTCTCAAATCTACTGTATTATTATCATACACTGTTCCTAATGGACTATCACGAAAATAATAAGCGTTTCTGTCTATTACATCTCTTATATTCTTATTTTTAAATTCTTCCTTTGTAATTTCCTTTATCAGTTCATTATAAGACGGTCTTAATCTTAATTGAGATTTTAATGTTTTCATCTGTGCATTGTCTAATCTCATTAGTATATTAAATTAATTAGATTATATTTATTAATCTAATTAATTAATTTAATTAATTTAATCAAAATTAAAATCTTGTCTTAATTGATTGATTATTCCTTTCTTCTTCCTAATCATTTCTGAATAGGATTTACCTGTTTCACTTGATGGGTGATGTCTCAATTTTTCACTTTCCAACCTTTGGATTTCATTAAAATAAGCCTGTGCTTCTTCTTGATATCTTCTTTTATTTTGAAATACAGCATAATCTTTTTTAGCGCTATGACGTTCTAATTGTTCTTGTAATTCTTTCAAATATGTGTAATTAGGTTGGTGTGCCTTGTTGTCTCCTTCATAATAGTAATGTTGACTTGATTTATATTTATTCTTCTTTTTTGGTTTGTTTGTTTCAAAAACTGCTTTTCTATCAATAACATCACTGATATTCGGTTTGTCTTTATTTTGTGGTTCTGTTATTCTATTTACAACGTTGTCATAAATTTCTCTACGGTGCATAAGCAATTGTTTTTTATCAATAATCATTATATAATAATAATTAGATTAAATAATTTTATTTGCTAAATTATTAATTTTCTGTTTATTTTTATTATCTCGTTCCATTTTAATATTATTGTAATGGTCTTTTGCAGTTTCAAATACTTTATTAGCAGTTGTTTCTAAATGTTTTTTCAATCTTTCTTCTACTCTTCTTTCTATTTCTTGTTCATCAACTTTTGGAATATTATCTTTAACCTTTTCATATACATTATTCTCAAATTCTTTTGCTTGTGTGGATGCATAATTTTTCTTCGAACAACTTTGTTAGGGTCTGGTTCTTTTTTAACTGGTATTCCATTACAGTTATGACGATATTTGAAAGTGTATTTTGTTAAATATTTTTTACATTTTGGACATTCCACTTTTTCAGTTGAGTACGTTTTAGATTTTAATTCTTGTTTTGGTGGTTCGCGTAGCAACGCGAAGCATTCGCGTTCGTCTATATTATTATCTGGTGTATTGTCTTTATTATTTTCTTCATTTATAATATTATTAGTTTCTACTTCTTTACTTTCTTCATTAATAATAGGTTCTTCTTTACTGTCTTCTACTTCTTTAGGTGCTTCATTATTTTCACTGCCTACATCTACTATTTCAATATTTTTAACCATATAATTAGCATATAATAAATATTTATATTAAAATATTTAATATATGCTTTTCTAACCTTCAAAAAATGTTAATGAAAAAGAAGATGTTGTGCCATTCATATTTAAAACTCTACCTGATGCATCAGTAAATCTAAAATGAAGTCTGTTCAACGACCGCATACTCACATCATTAGCGTCATTTAAAATTAGTTCATTATCATATATGAGGTTCCCGAATGAGGTCAGAACGGGCACTTTCTTTATTATTGATGAAGTCCCGAAACTACATAACTGGTTCCCATTAGAAAGTTCATTACAATGAATATAAATATTTTTAACAGGTAAAAATGATATAAATCCACTAACAAACGGGTCTGCCGTACTATTTACTTTTTCAGTAGTATTTCCTAAAATGTCATTAATACTATTAGGATAATCTCTATCATAATCAACACCAAAACTGTAATTTGTTTTTAATTCTTTATCTGTATGGATTATAAAAAAGTAAGAAATATAATTACAACTTATAGTTATATTATTTGTTTTTAATGAATAACTACAAGTAAAAAAATTACTGTTTCCATCAGTTCCATTAGTAGCAGTATTCAATTTATTTTGTAATTCGGTTGCTAATTCACTACCTACATAACTACCTTTATCAGGTGCTACAATAAAATAATATACTGGTGCTCCTATTAATATCCCTCCTAATGTTAAATATAATCTGTTATTTAAATTATCTTCAATTGGATAAAATGAATTAGCGATAGATACTTCGTGACAAATCATTTTAGTATTTGGTCCGCATTCTTGTTGCTCTCTTAAATTAATAACAAAATCTGATGTAGATTGACTGTCATTTAAATCACGATAAGCACTGTTGATATATATTTTACGAAATCTCATTATATTAATTAATTAGAAATTTTATAATTTAATTATATATGAAAAATAAATATAAATACAGTTTTTATGATAATAAAAACGCTACGAAGTACAAATATTATTTAAAAGAAGGAACATTAAAATCATACAATCCTCTTCATCAAGGATATAGTGAGATGTATAGAAAAATAATTAATGAAATTCAACAAGAAAAATCATTATTCAAACCTAAATATAATAATAATTTATCTGACACAGAAGGATTAAACAAAGCATATACAAATGGTAAAGGTTATTATTTGGATAATAATAAACTATATGTTGCTGGAACATTTGGTAAGTCTAATATTATATCAAATATTAATGATATTTTAAGTGATATTACAATTCCATTTGGTTTAAGTTCATTCAGTGAAAGGTATAGAGATATTAGCGATATACTTGATGAAAACCATAATATTAGTGAAGTTATTTCACATTCATTGGGTAGTAGTGCGAGTGCTAAATATTTAAAAGAAAATCCTGATAGAAATATTAGATTAACTACTTACGGTGCTCCTTTTATTTCAATGTCAAACAAAAACAATGACAACTACACAAGCATACGAAATTTTGGAGATATAGTCAGTATTTTAGATAGAGGCAGTATAACATCAAATAGAGGAGGTTTTAACCCATTAACAAATCATCAACACTCATTATATGGTGATACTGGCAAGGACGTATCAAGAAGCATTGAACCTGTAAAGGAAATTTTGTAGTCTTATATATAATGCCTAATAATGATATAAAAAATACTATAAATCCTAAAAAGAAAGTCAGTTATGAAGACATTAAAAAGATTGTAGAAGACGAACGCGAAGCCTTCGCGTTGCTACGCGAACCTAATTATAAGGTTGAACATAATAATATTAAAAATAAATCTAAAAAACTATTAAATAAAAAATCTAAAAAAGAAGCTATAGATTATTCACACTTTAAAATAAAATAATTTAATAATAGAATAATATAATATTTTTCTATTATTAAATATATAAGTTATGGAAACACTAGATATTGAAGATGTCCTTGTTGAAAAGAATTTAAGATTTAAATTAAAAGATGGCGGTTCTTATGTTCGGTCAAAAGAAAGTAAAAACTTTTATCCTTCATCGGTTTCTACTTATACCGCTGATACAAATTCAGTAATTAGATTTAACATTACTGGACCACCTAATCAATGGTTGTCCTTACCATCACTATTATTAGGATTTACTCTAAACAACACTGATAACGCAGAAAGTCACGAACTTCGACCAATTGACACAGCCGGTTTCTTTGATAGAGTGCGTGTGTTAATGGGTGATGTCATTGTATGTGATTTAAATTCTCTTTCTCGTGCGAGTGCAATGAAAGATGTATTAAAATCATCAGAAGAAAAAAGAATTGATGAAGCATTAGGTTTTGGAAATACTCTACTCAATCACGATGGACGGTTTTTAGTTTGTGATGCTACTGGAACTTCTACTACTCAAGCAGTAACTAGAAATGTAACCAATGGTAATTATAAAGGAATTAAAGAAGGTAAAAGTGCTAATGTCTATTTTGATTTAAATTTAAAATGTTTCAAGACTTGTGAAAACTGGATACCTTTATCTTATTGTCCAATCACGATTGAATTGTATTTAACCACTGATGTATTAAAACCAATTGTTAATAGAACAGGACTTTTTACTGATGCAAATACAAGTATCACTTGGTCAGTCACAAAACCGTTATTCAAAGGAAATGTCTATACTCTTGACGATAGCTTATATGCAGAGTATGCTAAATTATTAGAAACTGGTTCTCTTCCTATTACATTTGAAACTGAAACCCTACAAGAACAAACAGCATCAACATCAACTGAAATATTCACAACTATTGTCCGTAATGTGTCTAAATTAAATAAACTGTTTATTTCTTTTTCAAATGCGACTCAAAAGGGTTATGTAGGCGGATACGGTGAATTATTGAAACCATATAACTTTATGTATCATCCACTGGCACATGTAACAAATGACCTAGGATATTATGACCCAGAGCATGATTTATCTGCTTCTTTGATAATCGGTAATCAAGTTATTCCAAGTCAAGAAATTCAAGGTGTTCGTGAAGCATACGCCCATCTTATGCATTGTGCTGATAAACCAATGTTAGTTAGAGCAGAAGATTACAGGTCTCACGCTTTTATGTATGGTTTTAATTTACAAAAATTAGAAAGTGCAAATTATACTGGTATGAACCTTAAAAATAATTCAAATATGGTTGTTAAAATAAAAGCGTTGGAGGGTTCAACATTATATAGCGCTCCTGGTAAAATGGCCGAGAGAATTTATATGCTCTTGGTTCATGAGTGCATTCTTGAAATCCGCTCAAATTCTGTATCATTTTATGATTAAAATAAAAAATATGATATTATTAATTTTCTAATTAATAATATAATATTATGAGCAAAAACTTAATGAATATCTTTGATATTACAGCAAATAGAATTAGGCAAGTAAAAGATGGAGCAGTCAATGATATAGAAGACCTTTACGCGAGTAAATCTGACATTCAAACAGTATTAGATAGTAAAGCAGACCAAGCAGATACTTACACAAAGGAGCAGATAAACGCTAATTTTTATGATATAACTGAAACATATGACAAAACAGAAATTAATGTATTATCAAATAATATTAGTTCAAATTCTTTTTTAATAGGTAATCTGACAATAACTTCAAATACAAATTTTAATAATATTTCATTAAATACAAGTTTAATAAATAATTTAAATTCTACTATGACAACTAATTTTAATAATATTTCTTCAAATACTAATTTAATTAATACAAATTTTAATAATATTTCATTAAATACAAGTTTAATAAATAATTTGAATTCTACTATGACAACTAATTTTAATAATATTAGTTCTAATACTAATTTAATTAATACAAATTTTAATAATATTTCTTCAAATACAAATTTAATAAATAATTTAAATTCTACTGTATCAACTAATTTTAATAATATTTCATCAAATTCTCATTTAATATCTCAATTACAAACAGGTTCATTTGATAGTAATTTATATTACAATAAAATAACAACTAATAATTTATTAACAGATAAATTAAATACATCAGTATTAAATAATACATTAATTCATAATATAACAACTACTTCAATTTTCAAAATAGCAAATTTTGGAAATTATAATAATTTCTTTGAAATGTATAATAATTATTTTGATAGTTATGTTTATGGAAATTTAAGTGGAGCAACTATGTTTTTAAATCAAAGAGGTTTTGGAGATGTAGAAATTAATAATTCTTCAACTTTTCAAAATGATAAAATATTATTAAATCATAATACTACAATATTATCTAATTTACAAGTATCAGGTTTATTTTCGTGTTCATCTATTTTAGATATAGCAGGTTCTGATGCTAGATATGTTTTACAATCAGATGGATTAAGTGGATTAATAACAGGAAATACAAATACAATTAATTCAATAATTACTAGTAATAATTCACAGGATACATCATTAGGACAAAAGTTAGATAAAATAGATACTAACGCTCAATCAGTAGCAGGTGCTATTAATTTTAGTGATAATACAACTTTACACAGTAATTTAAATATGTTGACTACTGGTTCTATAATATGTAATAAGTTTAGTACTACATCGTCGCCTAATGTTGGATTGCAAATGACTTTTCAAATGTTTAATAGAGAGTTCAATATTAATAGAGATGGTAGAATGTGGATGAGTAGCTCTGGAGGACAATGGGAAACACAGATAGGAGATGCTAATGTTGGAAGAGTGTGGGTAAAAGATAGGTTTGGTTTAGGTGCTGTTGGTGTTAATGGTTATGTTTTAAACTGTGCCGGAAAATCGAGATTTACTGATGCAGTTGATTTTATAGGGACTGACAAGGCAGTAAATCTTAACAATGGTTCATATTTGAATTTTAATAATAATGGTTCAATACGAAGATATACTCCCAGTTCTATTGAAGGCTTATATATGTCTCATGATGATTTTGTAGCCATTAGTGTTGGTGATGTTACAAATGCTTCCAATCAATATATGATGTGTGATGGATTAGTTAATAAAACTATTTTTAGTAAACCTATTGATGTTTTAGGTAATATTTATACGAATGCTGATGTTAATTGTGATAATGTTAATATTGATACTGATGGTAAATTAACAATTGATACAAATTGTGAATTATATAGATATGTTAGTGCTTTTTCATCTTTTGATATGAGGAATAGTGATGCTAATTCTTCAATTAGGTTTATTTGTGGAGACCCCGCTGTTCAATCTAACATAGTCGGGGCAGTTAATATTTCTACCGGATGGACTTTTAACACTGATACTGTTGATGTTATGGGCAATTTATTTGCTGATGATGTTTATGTTAAAACTAATGGAGCATTAAGAAGCAATCATATAGCACCTAATGGTGGAACATTAGTAACTGTTGATACTAATATGGCAATACAAAATGCATATTTAGCAACTAATACCATTCAATCATTCGATTTAACAACGGTTTCATTTTTGAATAATATTTCAATGACTACTGGAACTGATATTAAAATGGGAACATCGGAAATATCAACTTATCATGATGGAACTAATTTATCTACAATTGATGTAATATTCAGAACATCAAACACAGCGTTTAGAGTTTCAGATGCTTCAAGTACACCTTCAGTTTTATTATCTATTGATAAGACATTTGGAGCTACCATTAATACTGGAAGTTTTACAAATAATGCTTTATCAACTTTTAATGAAAATGTAACAGTTGCAGGAACGAAGAAATTATTGTGTAATTTAATTGAACCATCAACAGGAACTAATATAGATTTAACAGCAACAACAGTAACCATCAACGGAACGTTTGTGGATTCATCTGACTCAAGATTGAAATATGATATAGACAATATCAAATCTAATTGTATGAATGTTATTAAGAAATTTAAACCGAAGAAGTTTAAAAGACACGATAGAAATGATGGCGGTAAAACTCATATAGGATATATAGCAGATGAAGTAATAAAGGCAATCCCGAAAGAATTTGAAAATGTTGTTAGTAAAGACAGAGAGTATTTAGGATTGAATTATTTAGTTTTACCCGTGTTAGTTCATAAAGCAGTATTAGAATTAAATGATAAAGTAGATAAACTTGAAAAAGAAATTAAAGAATTTAAAAAAGAAAAAAATAAATAATTTAAAATATAAATATATAAATATATAAATATATAAATATATAAATAATTAAATAAATAATTAATATATCTAGATATATATATGGACATTGACAGAAAAGTTAAAATAGAAGTATTATTTAAGAATGATAGTATGAGAGAAAAAACTTGTTATTGTGGTTGTAAAATTACTAAATTAAATAAAGATGAATTTACATTAGATAAATGTAATAATAAAGAATGTGATTTTAGTCATTCTAAATTTGATGAAAAAATTAAAGAATTAAAAAGACAAAGAAGAGAAGAGGAATTTGACAGACGAGTGGTGAAGTGTGATAAAATATGTGCTCCTTTTACACTGTTGTTTTGTTGGCCTATGCTAATTCCTTTGCATATTTATCATTGTATGGCATATCTTTGAATATTTATTATTGTATTATATTATAATCTAAATAATAATATATAATGGGTAATTCAAATAGTAATGTTGAAACTTCATCTATTGATAAAATTAATGATATTGATATAGAAAAACTAGATTTAAGTAATATTGATAAATTACAGTTGAAAGCAATTAAGCAAGTGAGTGAACGATTAGAAAAACTAGAGGCAACTAAATGTGACAAATTAATATATAAATTACCTGCTCTCAATCTCTGTTCGTATTCATTATTTTGAATTTTAAATTAATAATATTACAAAAAATATATTAATATTATTAATTTAAAAATATTTATAAAAGTCATCATTGATGACTTTAATAGTTATTTTTTTTACTTGTAATGAAATAAAATTAACCATATTATCATTATACACTAATTCAATTTCATAAAGATATTTATTAAGATAATAATAAATATCAAATAAATTATTTGATGTTATAGTACGAAAACGATCTTGATTCAAACATTTAGATGATGTAGATGTAATAATTAACCCATATTCAATTAATAAATTTAATGGTGTATATATTTTATGTAATTTATCTAACTCACTTAAATTAAAAACATATGATAATCCATTATTAATATTGATATTATCAATTTCAAAACAATCTAGGTTATTTAATTTGTAAGACTTATATACTGGTTTAAATTTATTAATATAATTTTTAATAATATTATTATTTTTTATTTTTAATAATTTAACATCACCTAAACTATAAGATAATACTATATTTTTAATCTCTATTGGTAAATCATAAAATAGCATATAATATTAATATATATTTAATTATTTAATTATTTAATTATTTAATTAGTAATTTTCAAATATTGAGAAAACTTTTTCATAAACATTTTATCTGGATTCTTTTCTAAAAGGTTAATATATAAAAAACTATGCGGTTCATCAGTGGCAGTCTCATATATTTTATAAATTAGTTTCTTGCTTTCATGTAAATTATCGCTTCTAACAATTGCTGATAATTCATCTTGCAATATTTCTATCTCTTTAAAATTTCTAACTTTATAATAAAACAAATGACTTATATTTACTCTAATAATTGGTGGTACGGTTGATGATTTTTGAAGACTTACAAGTGTTGATATTCCACTATGACGACCTCTACAAAATAAAGAATTTAACAATTTGTTATTTCTTGTTATTGCTGGATTATCAGATACATCATCCAAAATTACCAAAATATTAAATAATTTCTTCGTTCCTTGTTTTTTCTGGTATTCAATTATTTTATTTTGAGTTTCTATAACTCTTTCTAAATCTTCAACATTGAACTCATCCCACCAACACGGTTCTTTATCATTATCTACTTTCAAACCTTCTTTAATGTATTTTTTAACAGGCAACCAAATACTATCTAAATTTACAGATGGAGACCAGATAAAAATTCTTTCAAATGCTCCTCTATAAATATCAAGTATCATTGATACAAGTAAAGTTGATTTTCCACTTCCAGATGGACCGACAATCATAGCTCTCATTGGCAATTTAGGGACGACCTCATGCTTACTTTGCTTAAAGTCATATTTGATTTCATCAATTGGTTTTACATCAGGCATAATAAAAATAATATTATAAATACTTATAAATAAAAAAATATATAATATAATTATATCATAATGGCTATAGAATCTATTAATTTAAGTGAAGTGGCTAGTATTCGGAGGATATATAAATTTGGTGATGTCTTAGTTCCAGATACTGTACAAATATATTATGATACGATGTTATACTTTTTATCTGGAATTAAAAATTATAATATCGTAGTATCCAAGTCCGCAATTGAAAATGACAATAACCTAGATTTTAATTTTAGAAAGTTAGTAAATTTTATGAAAGATTATTCTAATATATATACAGATGAAATGATAAATAGTGTACAAGAAGTTATTAATAATAATATTCTAGATGTTGATATGCTAACTGCACTAAAACTTACTAAAGCTAAAGAAAATAATTTAAATAAATATTCTATTTAATATTAATGGACGCGAGGAACGAGCCTCGCGTGCTAACGCGACCATCATTATGTTATGAGTGGCGGTGAATAACATAATGGAACAGGTTTCCATTGCTTCAATCAGTAAGCATTGAAGCTAATTAGTTTGTATCTCTCTCGCGTGCAATGAAAACCCCAAGTGCTGTGCCCCACCAATAATCTATTATGCATGAAAATAATAAGATTAATTGAAAATAATTTATCTTATTATTTATATGACAATTATCCATTGCAATTGTGGTAAAACTTATGATGACAAATATTTATTTAAACATCTAAATTCAAAACATCATCAGAAATTTGTAGAATATAGATGGAATAAAGACGATACAATGAAAAAACTTTACAAGAAAAGAAAGACAGAAATTAAAAATAATTTATCTTATTATTTAATATGAAAAGGAGTTATTCAGATTATATTAATATAATAGATGAAATGGAGAATATAGAACAAGTACTAATAACTGATAATAGATGTAAAAAAATATGTTATTTTATTTTAGAATTAATTAAGTTTTTGATACAATATATTAAAAATATAAATGCTAATATAAATGCCAAAAAAGAAAAACAAAAAGAATAAGACAGGTTTAAGTGTTTCTTCAACAGAAGATAGCGGAGAAATTGTTAAAGAAACATCAGTATTTGAGATTGCTTGTCCTATGTGCAAAAAGATGTTAGAACTTAAAAATGAATTAGAAATAAAAAATAATAAAACATGTAAATGTTCATGTATTCCAACAAGTTTCAAAATAAGTAAAAATGATAAGAAAATGAGTATTGATAAAACTAAAGACAGTATCAACTTAGAAACTGATGTCCATAGTATAACTTTTAAATTTGGTAGGCAAGCAACACCAACCGATAATAATGAAAACGAAACTCAGGAAACTGTTAAACAAATCATGAAAAATTAGTATTTAAAGAGTAGATTTAACATAATTGCACTTTATAAATATAAATAAATAAATATTTAAATAAATATCTAATTATTTATATAATCATAATGCCAACTATGAATGGACAAGACCATAGAATTATAACTTTTGACGATGAAGAAATTAATGATATATTCGATGGTGATAAAAACTTTGCTAGACAATTGAGTATAGAATATTTTTATTGGTTAGATGCTAAATTTAACAATAAATATTTTATGAAAGGTATAACTAAACCAGATAAATTTGATAAAATGTTGAAGTTTTTTGAAATTACAGGTAACGATGAAGGTTTAATAAAATTGAAAAATAAAATTGATGAAAGACTCTTAGAATATAATTTATTTACATATATAACATTAAATTATTCAGGTAAATTATATAATAAAACGTATAATTAAATAAATAATTATCTAAATAAATATATAGTAATGTCTGAAAATGAGAATTATAGTATTAATGATTTAATGAAGAAGATAACATTAATTGGTAAAAATATTAAAACCTTAAATGATATGATTAAATCCATTGATGACAAAATGAAACCAGTTGAACGCAATGAAGATAAAGAAAAAATCGAAAAGATATTTCAAGCAAAATCTATAGGAAGACCAACGGGTGATTATCCTACAAAGCAAAAGAAATACTGTGATATGTTGAATACAGGAAAAATCAAGCAACCAAAGCAACAAACATTAGACTATTATAAAATTTCAAAAAATGATGATGGAGTATATGTATTATTTGAATAATTAATAATCTAAATAATTCTAATAAATGAATTTATTAGAATTATTTAGCGGAACAAAAAGCGTCGGAACCATAGCAAAGTCGCTTGGATTTAATGTAATATCATTAGACTTGAAAAATGCTGATATCAACACTGATATTTTGGAGTGGGATTACAAACAGTTTGACAGAAACCATTTTGATTTTATTTGGAGTAGTCCCCCATGCACTGAATACAGCATAGCAAAAACTAGGGGAATTAGGAATATCGAATATGCAAATAGTATTGTCTTAAAAACTATTGAGATTATCAAATATTTCAATCCTAAATATTTTGTAATCGAAAATCCACAAACTGGATTATTAAAACATCAGGAGTTTATGGATGAGTTTGATTTTAAAGATGTTGATTATTGTAAATATGGATTTAATTATAGAAAGAGGACTAGGCTATGGAATAACATTACAACTTGGAAACCTAGAGAATTATGTAAAAAGGATTGTGGCAACATCAGGAATAATAAACATATTGAAACTGCGCAACGGCTTCCATCGGGAACCAAGGAAAATTGGGGAGACAATCCAACAATACATAAGCAGGAAGACCTATACAAAATACCTAGCGAATTAATTTGTGAAATCTTAGTGAGTTTGACGGATTAAAGAAACAAGACACCAGTCCCAAAAATAGGGGATTCGAGTCCCAAATGCGTGGGATTGGGGATTCGAGTCCCAAATTCGTGGGATTCGGGGATTCGGGTCCCAAGTTTAGGGGATTGGAGTCCCAACTTTCGGGGATTCGGGTCCCAAGTTTAGGGGATTGGAGTCCCAACTTTCGGGGATTCGGGTCCCAAGTTTGTGGGATTGGTCCCATCACGCCTACGCCCCAACTCATCATCAATTAAATTATTATCCCAAACTTAAATTATCACCATACTATGATTATAACATTTATACCCTTATATGTTATAATTATAATGTAAAATGACTTAAAGGAATAAATACTTAATATAATAAGAGGAAAATGCCAATGCTAGGAGTGACAGAAAAAGAGCTGGAACAGGATAGAAAGATAATATTGAGTTTCATTAAGGATAATCCCTATCCATCGTATAAACAAGTCATTGAAATAATTAAAAACGATAAAACAATGAAAGATATATATCCAGATATGTTCGCTGAGTATGGAGAACAAAATCATCAATGGATAAAAGAGATTTACGAAAACATAATGAAAGAAGAACTCGTTAAACGTAATGGTAATAGTATTAATGAAAGAGGAGGAATGACAACAATGCATTGTAATTATTATACTTTGGTATCAGTGTTGCGTTATTTAATACAACAAAGAGCACCAATGAAAGATTATGACGTTAACTTAATCTGGTATAATATCAGAAACATTTTGAGCAGTTCTTGGAACAACATAGGAGACTGGAAACACTAAAAACAGGTTTAATCATACTATAATAATAACATGTGAAATATTATATGTTATAATTGTAATATATTTATCGTTTGTAAAGATTGAATTATTATAATTTGCTTATCTCTTTCAAAGTGCGTTGTTTAGACTTGGTATGCTTCTTCAATTTTTTCGTGCTTTGGCTGTTTGTTTTTGTTTTGTTTGATGCTCTTGTGATATTTTTTGTTGGTATGTTGCTTTGATTTTTGTTGATGTGTGTTTTTGAGTTTGGGTTCTTTGATGATTTAGAGTGTTGCTGTTTTGTTGGTATGCTTGTTTGAATTATTTAATGTTGCATGCTGTGATTAAATATTTTTGTTGCTGGTTGTGATTATTTATTTTGTTTGCTTGTTGTTCTGGATTTTGTTTTCTGTTTGTTGTGTTGCTGTTGGAGAAAAAATAGTAGAAAGAATAATTCTTTGAATTCTCCTTTTACTATTTTTTCCCCCGTTACGAGAGGGACGTGAAGCTTTGGTGCTTCGAGACGGAGACGGAGGACAAGAAGAAAGGGGTTCGCCTCATGAGGAGCCTTAGCGGAAGCGCCCGGGCTATCGTGGACAGTCTGACCTTCGAGGAGCTGGCCTGCGAAAGCGGCATGGAGAACATCATGAAGGCTCTCAGGGAGCACTACAAGCCCCACTTGGAGGTGAGCTTGGCGCGAGCCCTGGAAGGGGCTATCTACGCTGGTCAGCGGTCGGCGAAAGAGGACTTCCAGGACTACATCATCCGGATGGACCAGGCCCATACCAAGCTCATCCAGGAAGGAGTGAAACTTCCCAGCGCGGGGCTATATCTACTACCGGCAGGCCACACTCACAGAAGCTTTCCACCTGGACCGAGAACAAGTTTGACTACGACCGCATCATTGGGGCCCTTCGGAAGCTCGACAAGGTTCTAAAGGATGACAAGACCAAGTCGAAGAACACCGTGGACGTGTTTGCTGAGTACGAGGGCCTTGAGGAACACCCGGGGAACCAGTTTGAAGATGCGGCGGATGATGGGGGAAGCGAGGAGGACTACGTCTATCTTCAAGAAGGCGACTTGCAAGAGATCTATGAGGTGGAGGCTTTGGCGATCTAGAAGGAAATCCGAGGTGCGATCAACGCCCAGCAGAAGGGCAGACAGCACTACCGCCATCCTGGAGGCTTTGGGCGCGGGGCTCCTGAAAAAGGGGCTGGCAAGGGCAAGGGCAAGAACAGGATCCACATCGAACAGCTGAAGTTGACAAGGCGCGCGCGATGTGGGACCGTGGGGCATTGGGCTCGTGAATGTCGGGCAGCCCAACCAGACCAACGAGGGCAAGAAAATGCCAGACACTTTGCAGCCACGTCGTCAGCCTCTTCGGTGGCCTCCAGGAATACCGCAGCAACGAGCGCTATGAACAAGACCTGGTTCTGCAACCTGGAGCCGCACGTAGAAGGCGAAGGGGAAAAGGGGAGCATTGGGACCAGATACTGTTTCTTGGGAGGAACGGTGGGACGGTCCGATGCCTGTCAGGCTGAGTGGAAGGGGACCACTCAGAGTCTGAGAGTGAGAGGCAGTTTTTCCCAGACAGGGAGCGCAGTGTTGGAGAGCGGTCACAATGGTTTTGGGGACATTGTGAAGGAGCAATCCCAGGAACCAGGAAGAAGAAAGTTTTTGTGGTATCTCAACTGCGCCCCATCATGGAGTAGTTGATACAGCCGCTCAAGATGGTCTCATCGGAGAGCAGGCGCTGAAGAGTTTACAGGAAGCCTTAGCAGGCTTCGACTTGCAGCCTGTCTGGACAAACCGGTAGGGAAGACGCGCGCAAACACTCGGGATCGTCGCTCTGCTGGACTTGATGGGGTTCATGGGATATTGGAGACTACTGTCGTCAAGGAGGTGGTACCCCTCTTGGTTCCCATAAAGCTCCTTCGCCAGCTTGAGGCCATCATCGATTTGCCGAACATGCTTTTGACGTTGTTTGGGGGCAAGCGCACTTTGCCGATGCAACAGCTGCCAAGTGGGCGTGTGACGGTTGATGTATTGAACTTTGGCCCTGGGAAATTCACGGTGGGCAGTGAGGCCAAAGGTAGCGGCTATCATGCAAAGCAGTTTCGACTACCGGGTGCCGCTGCTTCGGCTTCGATACCAGCCTCGTCAATGAGAAAGGTTGACGAACCCAATTCAAAACCCGCCTTTTCCAGCAATGCCGCTTATCTTGGTGGGCAAGATCAAGGAGGCAGACCTCACTCCGATCCAAGTCAAGGCAAAGGTGAGCGAGCAGGTGCTGGTTCACATCAACCCAAGGAGAGCGCGCCGGAACTGGAGGTGCTTCTAGACCGCTACCTGGACCTGAGCGACTTTGTGGCCCTTCACGGATGGGTATCAGAATGGCTGTCAATTGGGCCGTTGGAGGAGGTGCAGGGATACCGTGCGTCAATTGGGATGGGCTTATGCGGAGCGTTCGCCGATCTCATCAGGAACGCTGAAGAGCTACCACCAATGAAGAGCAAGACACCGCCCGCGGTCAAGCCAGTGGAATGCCAGCACCCGCCTCATCAACTCAAGGGTGGAGGCAACAAATTCCAGAGCTACGTGGTGTGCCATCAGTGCAATTCGAGAGCTGATCAAGGAGGGCAAGCCGCTGGGCGGGCCGAAGAAGCCGATCACGGACAACACGGCAAGGGCTCCAGCCAGGAGATGCGCAAGGCAGAGTCGGAGAAGGAGTACCGGAGGGAGATGTTCCAGATGAGACGCAACATGGAGCAGATCGCACGAGCCCTGAAGCACGTGGGGACCATGCAGACGCTCTCGGGCATGGGATCGGAGGACCAGATGGAGATAGAGACAGACGAGAAAATGGGATCTGATTCCATGAGATCCTCAAGCGGAACCTCATCCGGAGACAGGATGGGGCGCTGGGCAAATATGCAATGGATGGTTTGCAGTGAAAGAGGTTAGGGAGACCCCGGACGGCGTCGAAGGTTCAGCCGTCGCACCGATTCATCATGGAGGAGCTGGTGGAGCAGCCGGAGGAAACGGCCTTGAATCGACATGTACGTATCCATTTTCTGGCAAATCAGAATATCACCTACTACATATTTGGCATCTATGTTTAATCTGTCTCTGATTTCACTTGCTACATTTCTACACCGAATATTAGTATAAGCAACATTATCATCCGACGCCATTATATCATCAGTAATCTCAAAGTAATTAGGTATTAATTAGGCAGTTTTTTTTGCCAAAAGTCACCACACGTGTTATTTATTATCTCTCTGTTCATGTCTCCTTCAATGCTGTCTTTTGCACCTTCTCTCTTACATACTGTTAAAAAGATGTTGTATTTAAAAACTGTATCTAAGCAATTATCCAGACATGTCGCTGGGTCTTGGCAGTTAGTCAGTGCTTCTACCCCCTGTAATTGCTTTACATCACCGGTAGCAATTAGAATCTTATCTGAATTATTCATTATAAACAACCTTACTTTGTTCAATAAATATAAATTGGACATACAAATTTCATCAAAAACAATCACATCAAAGGGTGAGGAATCATCGGTTAGTTGGAACTACGAATTAAGCATTCTTATTCATTTTTGAAAGTATTCGCCAATATAACTTTTGCACGTGCCCGGAAATTTTCCTTTTATAATGACGGGGTTTTGTTTAATAATATTCTTACATATTTCTTCTGTATTCCATTCATCTTGAATAGGAATATTGAAATTTTGATTTTAGGTATTTCTGGAACTTCATTATATTTATATGTATATGAGTTGGTAGGTAGTTGGATATGTTTTTTTTTATCTTCTATCCTCCAATCACCTATCTCGTTACCAAATGTCAGCGATCCGGGGGGTGAGGCCCTCTGCCGGGGTGCCGGGGAACTGGAAATGTGTGGTAGTAGAGGTCGTTGATTTGGCCCCTGGATCTATTCCGGAGACAGTCCAATATGCCAATATGGAGGATTGGAGGATGGATTGTCCCTGGTGGGTTGGATTGACTGTTATACCTGTAAAGCGGTCTGCAAGCCTTTTATCAATGTACCATGCGTCGAATGACTGTACGATTGAAATAGAAGGGCCTTGAGCCAAATGTTGCAGGAGATCAAGTGTTCAACAAACCAAACACAAAACAGACACAAATTTCGTTTGATCTCCAGCACTAGATATGAAGTATGTTTGGCTTCATGGCCTTTGGCCGTAGCCTTGATTTATGCCGTAGCCATGTGTATTGAAATACTGGATTCCTGTTTTCTGCGCGGATGAAATGTCTGGATTTGCAAAAAGGGCAACAGTCTGTACTGATTCTGTGAGATACCTAGATGTATCTAAAAGATGATGTACAGCGCTATTTACATGCGGGACGGATGTGAAACTATTGATCTCTGACTGAATAGTCTTGTTGGCGGTGAGGATCAATTCGGTTGAAATTCGTAGTGCCGATCCTGGGTGTTCTCTCAGCCGAGGTTCAGAAAAACTTCTTTCCTTGGCGGATTACTCAGACCAGAAGAGGTCGAATGGATGCGAAAGGTGGCAGCTTCATCAGATAGTCAACGGTACCACCGATAGCTGCTGTCGGATTGATTGCCGTAGTCTCCATAATCATTCCAGGTCGAGTCGCCGTAGTCTTTCCACTGCTTCGGATTGCCCCAGTACTGCTTGTTGTACTCCTTGTACTCTTGCTGAGTCCAGGATTGCTTCTTCTTGAGGTGCTCCTTGGATCGCTCAGAGTTGCGCTGCCTGGTGGCAGATCTGCTGCGGATGTAGACCATCAGCGGACTGTGTGAGTCGGAATCTTGAGAGCCGTTCATGAACATCTCGTTGTTCACGTGCTTGAGGATGAGACCTGATAGTCGAAAATGGCAGACGTAGGATCGTTCCGCATGGTTTCCAGTTGATCATCGTTCATTGCGTTCATCTCTTCCTTCCGGAAAGCCTGCTGGATATTTGTTTTGCCCCATCCAACTACGAAAGTCATCATAACATCTGGGAATGTTCGATCATACCCGGATCCAGTCTTCATGTATAGGTGATGACGGACGATGGATTTTTGGGTGCAGGAAGTCTCCATTGCATATTCCATCCTGTCCACGAGTGGCAAGTTCTCCGTTTCATTCCACAATTTCTGATACGCCTTCATGAGGGTATTCATGAGACCGTTGGCCGGATTGTAGACGTGTTGGAGTTTGCTGTAGGTGTTCGCGGACTTGTTGGCGTCTCCGGTGATCGCATCGCATTGGTACAGTGTCACGAGCGGCGTGATTTCGTTCTGAAAATCTTCCCGTGCTGCTCCATGGCTGATTGATGGATGGATGTGGAAAACTCCAATGGTAGCAAACGGGGTCTGCCTTCGTTGCGTGGCGGCTGAGCCAAATTCGAGGAGTGAGTCGTTGGATGGTTTTGGAAACATACCACGATATTCATCACTCTGCTCGATGTGGAGGACGACAATCCCCTTGTTATGCCCATGTCCTTGGACAGTGGTGCGTGGCGGCAACTTCGGTCCAATGTACTTCTTGGATTCCGTGAACATGGATATTCCTGTAGTTGCCAGGCAGTCCGAGGTCGGGATGTCGTGTTCGGTATCAGTGCAATTGTTCTCGGTTCCGAAGAAGCATCTGAACATCCCGAATGTAGTTCCCCAATTTTGACTCCTTGTGGAAATGTGCCGTGCCAATAGTTCCACTCTTGCGGAAGGCCCGCCGCGGACAAAGCGTGCGATTGGTCTGGATGACCATTGCTTGGTAACTATACCCTTGTATCCAAACCGGATGAACGTCTTGATGAGTTCCCTGGATTTCTCGTCTTGAGGACTGAGGAATGCGTCTGCTTCATTTAGGCATATGATGTGCGCGCTGTTCTGCATCATCATTTTCACGATTGGTCGATCCTTCATTGCCATGTTATTCACCTCCTTGCCGTCCAGCTTTGGATTCCTCGTAAGGTTTCCGTGGTTCATGGTGAGCATGTTGATCGTCAGGGATGAGGTGAACTCATGTGCCTTGAGATGGTCCACAGGGGAACGGTCAGTTGGCTGCATCAGCGATCCCAAATGCTTGGATGACTTCTGGCTTGTCATATGCTCTCATGAGCTTCTTCAATCCAATTGGAAGC
The DNA here is from genome assembly GCA_963377175.1 of Effrenium voratum. Lineage (NCBI taxonomy): Eukaryota > Dinophyceae > Suessiales > Symbiodiniaceae > Effrenium > Effrenium voratum. Next base: position 22,772 of record CAUJNA010001604.1, on the reverse strand, counting down.
TTGATCGGATATCCTGATACTGGCTGTGCCTTCCTGAACTCTTCCATGGTTGGCCATTCTCCTCGATGGTGGAAATAGAACTCTTCTTCCAAGCAGGGGATTCCTTCAAAGGAGATGCCCGTCTCTTCACTAGCGGCCTCGGCGAAGGAGCCGCAGTGCTGGATTGTCCAAAGATCATGTTGAGAATCGGCATATCTTCGAGGTGATCAAGCATACACGATTGCAAAGGTCGGAATGGTTGTAAACCGAAAGTGGCTGCGGATGCAGACACATATTTATTGAGATTCAAAATGGGTCAAGTGCAAAAACACGCATCACGGAATTGAGGAATTGAAAATGTGCAAAATGAAAAACTCATGCGTCAGAATTCGTGGACATGCGGATCATGCCCAGGTTCCCCAACAAGCAAACATGGATTCTGCTATTCCGACTCCTGCAAAGGCAATGATGTCGGGTCCGTGCTTCGTATTGTGTGCTAGCCACTCAACCAAAAATGCATTGTTCTGCAACATAGTACGGAAAGGTGGATGTGCATCAACATTCAAGAGATTGCCGGTGAGGACGGCCTTGATGAGCTCGTCTGCTTTAGCTGAATGCTTGGTCAGCGAATCTGCCAGTGCAAGGTCATGCATCTGTCCACTGTTGCTTTCCTTTCTCAACATTTGGATCAAACGCACTGTTTCTTTCTGTTCCGCTTGATGTGTTGTGGATGCTGTGGTGACAAGATTATTCGCATCAGTGCGGATGTGTACATCTGCGATTTCGCCTGTTATGTCTGACCAGAGACCGCGAAGAAATAATGCTGAACCATACCAACGCATCAGTCCGTACAATTCTGCAACAGTAGTGGACATTGTTGTGGCGGTGATCTTGTGCGTCTCATAGTCGACCAATGAGCCTCTCGAGTTCGATGAGCCCCGGCGAAGATCTCTTTGTTCTGCAAGAAATACAACATGCGCACGTTGGGATGACTTTTCTTCATTGTTGCGATAGGATGCATCTGGATAACCAACTATGCGTGTCTTGCCACGAAGGGGCCAGAATCTCATACTAAGCGGAATGCTTTTGATGGTTCTGACTGTCTTATTAATGGCGCGAACGTCCTCAATGGTCGGAGATGATGCCTTGGATGCGCACCTGGAGAATTGATAGCCAATGTGGAATTGCGTTCGCGATTGTAACCAATTCAATTGATCTGACCTAGGACACTTCTGTATGCAGCATGCATTTGTGGAGTGAGAGGAGTGTCGTCCTTCAGGTATTTGTCAAAGGTGATCTCCTGAAGTTCGTCAATGGCAACGTTCTGATGGACATTGACGTACCAGCCATGCTTGTCGTCTTGCTTCCATTGGATGCGTTGTCCTACGAAGAGGCAGTCATTCTTGTCTTCGGAACCAACCTGAAAATCTTTACGAAGTCGTCCCATGATTTCCTTCTCGAACACATCATCACCCGTCATAAGAAGATCATCAACATGAAGAGAAAGTGCTCCATGAACTTGTCGATTCTTGGCATTGTTACCGGAAACGGGATTCATGAGGTAATCAACTGCTCCTTCGAGATCGAAAGTATTGGATGACTTCTTTTCACTCACCAATGCGGATTTGGAAGCTGCTTGCCGTAGTAGACATAAGTACAACGGTCTGCCCTGGTTGGCGCCAGTCCGTAAGAACGGAGTGCCGAATCATGCATCATTTAGCCCGTAGGCAGGCTTCTTCACGCGCGCTCCCAATGTAGATATCCCATTTCAGGAGGGATCTGACAAATGATGTCACGCGTCTGATCGTTTGCTTCGCCTTGGAGGAATGCTGTCTTCAAATCCATGTGGAAGATATTCTAGCCTTTGTTGGCGGCTGCTTGGATTGCAAGGCGGAAGCCACTCCTGGGTGCAGCAGGACTATCTGTCTGCTGATCGTTCTTCTGCTTGTCTTGGAAGCCCCGGAGGACCCTTGGTCTTTAGGAAGTTACCATCCTTGTCTCGCTTTAGGGTAAGGACCCAGCGACCGGTGACCCAGTTCCTGACATGAATCTTGCGCGTGTCGACCAAGTCGGACACTTCTAAGAGCGCACGGTCACCGTCGGTCATGTTCTTGCACAGCCGGTCAACATGATTCTTATCTGTGTGTTTCTGATGAGAGAACCCGCATCGGGGCGATGGGTTGAAGGTCGCTTTCACATGTCCTTCTTGGACAGGGTTGCCTTCAATATCTCTCGGAACCGTAAAGGATCCGGTATTCGCACAGATCTTCTGCTCGGCTGTCATGAATGACCAGTGTGCCTCATCAAGAACGAGATCAGCGTGTGATCATCATAAGCTCTGGTCCTCTGAGAGTCTTCTGGTCCTCCATCTTCTTGGTCAGTATACCGGCAAGTTTGCTAAATTGTTCGGATTTGAAATTGGATGAAGATGCAGGTTCATTTCTGGGAGAATGCTCAGGTGACTCATCATTGTCATCTGGCTTCTTCTTCTTCTTCTTCCCAGTTTTCTGCTTCTTGGATGGACTGCCAGTTGTTTCTTCTTGCTCAAGTGTCGGCAGTTCAAGATCTTCATCATGGTCTTCTGCTTCGGGGTTCGTTAGAATCGCAGGTGGCGAAGGTACCACGACAGTCGGAAGAACTGGTTGAGATGATTGCGACTGTGACGGCAAAGAGACATCGCCCCCCAGTCGATTGAGTCCGCTTGAGGATGAAATGGACCGAATCCTCCGCCAGTTTGTCGTGTGGCGGCAACGGTGGATCTACCGGACTGTCTGGTGATACACCTTGTGGTGCTGGCGGCATGGGATGATCAGGCTGATGTGGAGGATCCGGAGGAGGATCTGACACGCGCTCGTCCGGTGGAGTTGAGGTCTTGGATCAGGCATGGGATGGTCCGGTTGATCAGGTGTCAGGTGGTTGAGGTTCATCCGTTGGATCTGTTGGATCCGTCTCGATGGGCGTCGGCCTGATAGCCGGCGCATCTGAGAATGACTGATGAACGCATGAAAACATCACTGCGTGCCAAGTCTTCGGATCATACCGTTCCCAGTTGCATTTGGATGAGGCAAGACCCAAATTCTATTCAGTTGATCAGGTTGTTAGAAGGATATGGTCGCATCGTCCGGAGGTGACGTAATTGGCATGTTAATGCCGATGGTGTGGACGTATGCTGCGCATGCATCATACTGAGTGGATGAGATGCACAATTGTCTCAGCTTCTTGCAACCATTCAACATGTTCTGACATCGCCAGTCATTAGGATCTTGTTTGAAGATATCGATTTCAGTTTTTTGGAGGGTACTGCTTCATCGTCTTCTGAAACTTTTGGACTAGCGGATCTTGGATGACCAACGGTTGGACGTCCTTGTTGAACGGGAGGTCCTGAATTCTGACCGCAAGACTACTGCTGGTCATGTTGAACTCTTTGTCAATGGCTTCCATCTCCTTTCTTAAGATGTCAACTTGCTTGATGGTGAATGGTTCGAAAAGGTCCTCCAAGAGGTACACCTCGTTGTCAAGCGGTTTCACCTTCAAGTGTCGTAGGAGGATACGCGCGAGATCCTGACAGAACTGGTAAGGATACACCTGTGCCAGTTTGGTCCTGCTTCCGAAAGTACATGCTTGACTGAGCTGGTAAATTTTTCACACTTTCTGAAGATCGGTCTCATTACCTCGGGAGGTAAACAGCGCAGCCAGCTTTGATGATCTCCATGACCATGTGTCGTCCCTTGGATGTCATTACGCCGAGTCCGGTGCGGAAGTCTACGGGAGTCCCAACCTTAAGACCTGTGAGTGCGCAGCATTGACTGAATCTGGCACTTCCTGCAAAGATCTCGAGAACGTGGATCTTTGCTTTACGTACACAAATCCAATGTGCTTGATCGGAACGGATGTGAGGTCCTCGACGAACATGTTCTCTGCCGGATGAGGTGCTGCAGGCTTGGGAGTTGTCTTTCCCGCGATGCGTAATGGCACTGAGGATTTTGGCTTAGGAACTGGTGCGAATGACCCCTTCTTCTTCTTGGAATCGGCTGAGGAGCCGGCTTGCTCTTTCTGCAAGGATTCTCGCTCTTCTGGCAAGAGAACGCCAATTCCAGGTTTCCCCTGATGAGTCGAGTCCCAAGATCAAGTCCTACCATTGCTCCTCATGGAATGGAAATGACTTTTTCTTATCTTGGATTTGTCTTCCTGCCAGTAGAATACCTTGTCCTTCACCTGAAGAGGCTTAGAACTCATTCGGAGATTTTGAGCAAGGTCTCGTCGGATGTCTTCGGATTGACGTGCTTCTTGGAATGCTTGCTTGGACAGCTGCTTGATCTGGATGGCTGTCAGCTCTTCCTCATTCCTGTCTATCGTCAACTGAGTTGGTGTTGCGACATCGAGTTGGATGAGATCTGCTGGTCGTCTTCCGAACGCGAGCTCCAATGGTGTTACACCGCACTCCCGTAGCTGGTCAAAATAGTTCCCGAGGACAGTGATGTTCTCAACTTCTTGCGTAGTTGTCACTGCCTCTGCAGTGATCCAATGTGGTTGCTCCATCCAGGATGACAAAACAATGATGTGTTCTCCTGTTCCAAGAGGAACTTGACAGTGATCAATGAATGTCATGTCACCAAAGGTGTCCGCTCGAAGTCCACTCGTCTTGCTTCGTGATGGTGCGTGTTTTGCCGCTTGGCAAACTTCACATTCACTTCGGGTTTTGTCAAATAGATCGATTGTTGATTTTCGTAAGTGAAGCGAGCGAGTTCTGAATCGAAATTGATCTGTTGTCATGTGATGATGCTGGAGGTGGAGCTTCTTCAACTCTTCGGGATTTGACAATCGCTTGTGGATTCTGCCTAGGGCAATCGGAAGCGATGTTGGTTCATCTGAGGATGGTGCGAAAGGATCTGGCTCAACGGTCGACCGGCCCTTCTTGTCGATGATCCTGTCTGCTGCCGATCCGGAACCTGCTTCTTCGTCCTTAAGCGAATTGTCCGCGAAGGTGAAAATGGTCTTACCTATCCACAGGTTAATCATTGGTTTGTTTGCCTGGGATCTAAGTCTCCAATTGTCTTCTAGGATGTCTGGATCTCCACCTTCGGATGCATCAATGATTTCCGTAGTTCGCTCTCGGCTGATACTATCAGGATTGATTGGACATTCCTTGGCTCCATTTGGTGTGAACAACGCCTTGCGAGGCGTAATGTGCACACGGATGAGCTGCTTGTTCTTCTTGTCAAGGACCCAATGGTCCTGCTTTTGAGACCCAATGATTTTAGGAGTTGCTAGGTCCTCCTTCGTCTCGGATGATTTAGATGCACAAACAGTTTCACTCTTGGAGATATCCCCGGAGGGAAGCCTGATGCTGTTGTCATCATCGTAGATGAGGCCCTTGATGGCAATTTCTCCATGTGCCTTCACTCTTGCAACTCCAGCGAGGTCGACGAGTGTATGTCCTGTACCGGATACTGGAACTGCTTGACGGTTCATGCCAAAGGCCTTGCATGTGATCTTGTCACATTGAGGTGTGTGCTCGATGGTCATGTAGAGGTTCCGCATCTGACTGATGCTGAGGAGGATCGGTACAGTTCCTTGTTCAAGGACGTCGATGTTGGGTGTGCGTGGAGGAGTTGTGTGATATCGGAGATGCAAGGTCCAATTTACCTTGGCTGTTTCTCCGTTTGCCAAAGTGAACTTGGTCTCGGCCGGGATGTACTGATAGGAGATGAGGTCCTTCATGGGTTCGATGGCCTGAGTAAAACGCTGGATTGCGTGCCAGCTGCCCATGGATCTGGTACATCCGTTGTCCAGAATCGCATGGGTGGGATTGTGCTGAGGGCTGATGACAGGCGCCATCAGCTTTGTTGCCAAAAGGCTGTGATCTGTTGTTACGGACAAATTGTGTTCTGAAACTGCATCTGATTGGATCAGCTTCCCGTGGATGGCCTCTTTCTCATGATGCTCACACGCGTCATGGAATGCCATTAGCGCTTGTCCTGTGCTGGATGTCTCATGAAATGAGTACTTGTTCATTCCATGTCCATGATTGATCCCAATCTTGGTCTGTCCAACCGGCATAGGCAGGCTCTTGGAGTTCAGCAACTGGCTGTGATGCTCCTCCGACTTCTCGTCTTGGATTTTCCTTTGTCATGTCCGCCCTTTCCTTTGCCAGTCTCATAGGATGGATAACCCTTGTTTCCATCATAGGGATATTGGAATTTGGATTTTCCTTTCTTTCCCTTCTTTCCTTTCCCTTTTCCCCAATATGCCTGGTCGTAGGGATCATAGTTTTCATTGGCCATATTGGCCTTCCCGCCAGAACCGCTTTTTCGAAAGGGTTTGAAGCCACCTCGTTGGTGACTGCCCTTTTTGTTTCCTGATGTCTCTTTTCCTTTTCTCTTTTTGAATCTGAAATTCCGCCCTGACACTTTCTTGCTATGAACGCATCGTTCTCTTCGAGGGCCCAGAATGTCTCTTCATCGTTGTTTGACATGAATCCTTCAAGTCCATCTTCATCTTCTTCTTCTCCTTCATATTCTCCTTGTTCGAGGATGAAGAATGTGTTGCTTCGGTTGCCTCCTTGAGGTCTGATGGATGGATCTTGGATGGATGTCCTGGTCGTGATGAAGAGTTCATGGTAATGCGTCTTCAGCATCTCATAGGAGTAGTTCTCTAGTGAAATGTTTCTCCGTGACATAGCACTGGTCAATCTTTCTCTCTGCTGATCTGACAATTCACTCTGATGAAAAACTGCGCAATGAGATTATCAACCACCGCTGTCTGTCCTGCATTCCCGTGATATACTGTCTGAGGACTTTTGGATCATCCTCATTGAGCAGGACTGGAGGCGGTACTCGAGTACCAGCTGCTTGCTGATGTCGAGCAATTGTTCTTGCGTTTGCGTCCTGCACGGACTGTCGAAATGATGGGGACTGTGCCGTGAAAACGGGCATCAAGTCCATCCATGCTGCCTTCAATCTCATAAGAAGGATTTCGAATTTTGAGGTAAAAATGAGGAACTCTTGGTTCTGCCTTGAAAGAAACTGAGGAGCCTGTACAGATACACGTTGGTCGCACCCTTCAAAAAGTACTTCTTCAGCGTGTTCTTGAAATAGTTGACTCCTTCATCAGGATCTTGCAAAAGGTCAGTCTGGAGGACTACCTTGTACATGTAAGTATCTCCAGTGAGTCTGCTTTTGAGGAGAGGTTTTTTTGTTGGTCCACGAGTTCTTCATACCTGAACCAGCTGACTTTTCCGTCGTACGATGGCGGCTGCTTGGCGTCATCGCTAATTTGAGTGTTTCCTCCGTATAGCCGGATGGTTTGGCCACACTTGAATAGGCCTCCATGAAGCCTTCTCCATCGGATGACATTTTCCCTTGGATCTCTGCGGAAAACCCGCTCCGCTACCACAAATTGAGGCCCACTGCCGGGGTGCCTATCCCAAGGGAACTGGTACTGTGGAAGTAGAGGTCGGTGATTTGGTCCCTCAATCTATTCCGCAGAGAGTCCAATATGCCAATATGGAGGATTGGAGGATGGATTGTCTCTGGTGGCCTGGATTGACTGTTATACCTGTAAAGCGGTCTGCAAGCCTTTTATCAATGTACCATGCGTCGAATGACTGTACGATTGAAATAGAAGGGCCTTGAGCCAAATGTTGCAGGAGATCAAGTGTTCAACGAACGAAACACAGGGGGCGGGGGAATTGGACACACCGCGCCAAGCATTGAACGCGCGGCCCGCGACGCTGGCAACGCTGCCCCCACACCGCTTACAACACTGCCCCCTCTCGCCGAGAGGCAGGGAGGGGCCAATTGCCGAAACCGCCCAAACAGCCACCCGGCGCCAGAAACACCTGGAAAGCACGCCGAAAACTCCCGAACAGCCTCTGGAAGAGGCCAGGAGCCAAAAACACCGAAGCGGCCCTCTCCCCAGATGCAACGTGTTAAAAGCACTGCTCCGAGCCCAAAGCACCGGCCACCTGAAACACCAGGAGAGAACCAGGCGCCTAAAGGAGCCGCCAGTTGTCACCAGGCGCCAACAACACCAAAACAGCGCCAGAAAGCCGCAGCCCCTTGCTCCAAGGCGCGTCGGGCGGTGTAGGAAGTGAGCCAAGCCTGCGCATGGAAGAGGATGCACGCAGTAGCAAGTGCGACCTTGCGGGACGCGTTTGAGCGCAGAGAGATGTCTTTGAGGCGCGAGCATTGCGAGCAGAGCCTGAGCGGCACGGCGAGCCGGCGGCGAGGGTGAGCGCGGCGACGCTTGTAACTCCGCAACGCTTCTCCCATCAGAGCGAAGAAGTTTGTATGCTTCGCTCGGGATGCCTGGACTTGCGCTATTTGCGCATTTTGCAAATCCTCGCCAAGAACCTGAAGTCTTACAGTTTGGATGTGCTTGCGCGTGCTTCGCGTTTTTGCTCGAGAGAAAAGGAGAAAGCGAAAAGGAGAGAGAGGGAGAAAAAGAAGAGGAGAAAGACAGAGAGCGAGAGAGAGAGCGAGAGGCAGAGCAAGAGAAGAAAAAGAAGACACAGGGAAAGAGAAGGAGAGAGGGACAGAGAGAGCGAGAAAGAGGACAAGGACGAGGAATGTCAACGCACGTGCGGTGTTGTACCACATAGCTTGCGCATGACCGCAGCCTTCAGCTCTTTTACCACATCCAGAGCCCTTGCAAAATAGGAGCTGTGCAGCCTACGGGTTTGTTTGTGCTAAAAACATTACAGCACTTGCGCTTGTAGTAAAACAGCAGTCCGATTTCAACGTGGTAGCGGAGCTGAGATCCTAAACATGGGGGAGCTCCACTACACAGCAGTGAGTACAACAACGACTGCAACGGCAATCGCATGCCAAACTACTACGACATGTCAGGAGAAGCCGCGCTAGCATCAGCACAAGCGCAGCAAACTACAGGAACAGAGGACGGGCCAACAGCAGCAGAAACAGTAGGAGCCACGACTACGAGAGCAGGCGCGACAAAGATGTTCGGAGACTACACAAACACAAACTGCCACCACCTTTCTTCCCTGGTGACTACCCCCAGTATGAAGAATGGCTGTTCAAGCTACAAGCCTTCCTCGGACTCATAGACCGAGACTTCGACCTGGCGCTACAACTGGCACAAGTAGCTACACGACAAACTGAGGATGCAGACATCACACACGCAACCCTACACAAGCAAGCGAAGCGGCCCAGAGATCTACACTACATCCTCATCAACATATGTCAGGGAGCAGCAGGTACAGTTGTAAGGCAAAGCCGCTACAACGCAAATGGATGTGAACGCTGCGACTCTTGCGCAACAGGTTCAGCTTACCAGTAGGAACAAGCGTTGGCTACCTTACCAAACTTCTGGGACCTACATTCAATGAAGCGCAGTTTGAAGAGCAATTCCTACAATGGGAATACGACACCGACCGCTACGCGAAAGACAACGGCGCAGCACTACCAGCTGGAGAAAGATCGCAATACTAAACAAGACGAAAAGAGCACTGCAACAACATCTCCAACGACGCGCTGGACAGATCCTGGACTACTACAAGACTCTGCTTTCTCAAGAGCTACTTCAGCTGTAGGCACAAACTACACTGGAGGACCTGCGCCAATGAACCTGAACACCATTTGGAGAAAAGGAAGAAACTACAAGCAAATAAAAGCGCGCCACTATAAAGAAAAGAAAGGCAAAGGCAAGTGCAGAAGCAAAGGATACTACAAAGGGTTTGAGAAACGCAACAAAGGAAGCTACAACAAAGGAGGATACAACACAAGCAGAGGAAAAGGCTAAGGCTAGAAAGGCCAAGGAAACTACAGCAAATCAAAAGGAAAAGGAAGCAACAACCACATGACATGCCGCCGGTGTGGCAGAGACACTACCTCAGGATCTGAACGGCACCTGGGACTGGTACTACACTGTTGCTAAGAAGTTTATCAAACCACGAGGTACGGTTCGCTCGGGCCTTTAAGCCCGCATTAAGACCAACTTCGTTAACTTAGGCGCCTGAGTAGCCGCTCTGATGCAATCGACGCAGAAGCCACTAGAGAGAGATGTCGGCATTTTGTGGCGTGCGCTCTCTTTTTTTGCTAAACCAACTGGCCACGCGCATCAGATGTCTTGGCGTGCAATCTGGAAATTGGGATCCTCCTGAAACGCTAGTCTACTTCCTTGTCGGAAGCATGTTCAACATGGAAAGCGCAGGGTTGTATGCTTGGTTACCCTGGAAGGTCTCTGCGAATAGCATGCCACGCCAAGGTGCATTTTGTGTTACACACATGCGCACGACGCCGCTTGGCTCAAGTCCTGTCTCACGACATCAGTTGCGAGAGCGCAAAAGGTGCGCGCTATTAGAGATATTGACACATTACGTGTTTCTTGGAGACAACGCCAGTGCTGTTGGGAATCAGCGAGAATCCCCTCGATTGAGTGACGAACATAACTTGGCGACAGAACAGTTGAAGATCAAAGCGAGTAGGCTCAATGAGCTCGAGGCAATGGTCTACGACTTCAAAACAGTGAAACTCAACAATTGCGAACGGAGAACAGAGAGATTTCAGCATCATTGCGGAGGGCGGCGGAAACCGCTAATGAACACAAGGGGCCAGGTTGAGACATGAGAGCGAACAGCTTCGTGAAGTAATGAAGCAAGAGGAGTCGGCGACGCAGGCTAAGCTAAGGGGTGCGGAATTGTGCCACAACAACATAGTCACCAACAAGGACGGACAGACTGAGAGATCAAGTGCAACACTTGCCCGGGAGTGAGTCAAAGGAAGAATGGTTCCGATCTGCCGAGAGGTTAGCAAAAGGCTGACGCTGTGAGAATCCAAGTCACCAGCAGACGTTGAGAGTAGACGAAATAAACATCGATTGAGCCACGAGGAAGCGACAGCTGTTGTTGTGAAGAGTGAGGCAGGCGAAGCCAAGACGGGGAGCCACGGTACACCGGAATTGATGAAGAAGAGCATGAGCTGGCTAGAGAGTATGGCTCAGAATCAATACGGTGCTCTTCAGAAACAATACGAGTCAATACAGCAATTCAATGACAATCTCCACGAGAAGAGCATGGAGAGCCGGAAGTCTGAGCATCTGGCTGCTAGACACAATGAAAAAAAGGCAGAGGGCTTCAAGGGGCTGAGTCCAAAGCCCATGAAGAGACAGCTGCGGAGCACTTGTGACCGACTTAGGAACCACAGGAACGAACTGCAGGATGAACTTCAAGACATGACTGAGAGATACAACGAACTCGTCAACGATCAGTCGGTCACATTACCCAAGTTCGGGGACGTGACTACGCCACCGACGGGGATCCACATCTCCGATTAAACCTGCAACGCGGTTACTGGGACTGAGATTTCGAGAAAGGAGGCGGAAACAATCAGCGTGCCTTCTTGGCCGAAGATCGATCAACTGGACATGTGGAAAGGCAAATTTCTGGCGAATGTACTGAAGCCACTGCAGGCCTAGTGGTGATTTCATTCGGGTTTGGTGATTTCATGCGGGGGTTGGCGCTCTCTATGTCTGAGGAGGCAAGGAGTAGTCTTCTGCCGATGGTTGAGGAACTTTCGGACTGTGTCCTTGGCTGATCTTCTTACCGCAGTTCCTTTTAGTCTGCGCAGACACACAAATTTGGACGCACTTGCAGTGCTGTCAGGCGACTTGTGGTTTCAGGCGTGCCCAATGAGTTTGCCCGCTGGGCCATTTCTAACAAACCCTGAGACTGAACCTCCTCGACTGCCAGGCAAAACCAGCTTGAGTTCCTAATAGGTCCACTTGAAAAAGTGGCTTAGCCCTGCATAAGGGCACTTGTTTGGAGAGCTCAGGACTGTGCGAGTCTAACGTGTCACTGCGCGTGCGTTCAAGGACGTGCGCATGCGCGTGGACACGCACGCGTACCTGGCGCCGAAGATCATTAACTAAAAAGTACGCAGTGCCGCAGCACTTGCGCGGGCAGCCACCCGCTATCATAATTTTTCATAATTTGAACTGGACCTTGATGGGCCATCAGAGTTTATCATAATTTTTGATGATGGACTAGGCCCAGCCATGATAATTTATTATAATTTTGATTTGGCCCTTGCTGGGCCAGCCCAGACCTATCATAGTTCATCATAATTTCGATCCAGACCCTGATGGACCAGGTTCTTAGCCATCATAGTTCATCATCATTTTGACCCGAGAGGCCCCCAACCATCATGATTTATCTTTGGCCCTTGCTGGGCCAGCCCAGATTTTGATCCGGACCCAAATGGACCAGTGGGGGCCGTGATAAGTTATCATAGTTTTGATTTGGCCCTTGCTGCGCCAGCCCAGGCCTATCATAGTTTATCATAGCCTTGATCCGGACACTGATGGACCAGGCCAATTTTGATGGGCGTATCATAAGCCTTGATTGGGCCCCTGGTTTTTGATTTTGCCCTGCGGACAGGTACTTCATAAAACAGATTTTGGTAAATTGCGATGGCTCACCAGGCTGGGTAGGCTGGCAGGCCAGACTGCGACGGGCGGCGTGCAGCTGTGCCGGACCAGGCGGGCAGGTGCGGGGGGGGGGGGGAATTCTTGGCAATGTGGCGGCGAGTATGAAGCGTTTCAGCCGCTGATCAATTACGTGGTCTACTACCACTTCACACCAGGCACTGACAATGCGCTGGGACTTTGAGGCGCTTCAGACGCAGCGCGAGCGACAAGCCTGATGAGAGCAGCGAGAGCCAGATCCAGCGGAGAGCAGCTCACTGACTGAGCAAGAGAAATGCGATTGGGGTCAAAGTTTCAACCCTGCTGACAGCTTTTACTTGTGCTAACAGCCGTGGTGAGTGCATGGCCTAGAGACTGGGACCGGGGTCCTTGCTTGGGAGTCCTTTCGCGATGTCCATCAACCGTGCGGAATGTCAGATTCCTCTTGCGAAGCGAACCTATGCTAAGAACCTCCCAGCTAGAGGCCAGACTGTTCTTGAACACACATTCAGCTTCTTCTGGGCAGGGCAAAAGTAGCTAAAAGTGAATTTCGGTTTGGCCGCCTGTGTTTCAACCTAAGCTTACCAAGCTTTGGCCCTCTTTGGCTCACTGAGGAAGCCCCCTGCCTGTGGGAACTGATGAGTCATCCTGGACAATGATTCAAAGTTTGTGTAGTCCAACACAAGCTCAAACAGACTCAGTGATCGCGGGAAGATTGCTTGGAGAAATCGCTCTCAATGCCGCGTGTGCATGAAGATTGTGTGGCCAAGCTTGGAACATGTGCTCCTGAAATTTGGGCCCCAGACGTTGAACACTGCAAAGCAATGAGTGAGGTTGTCATGTTGCTGGTCATGTTGATTTTGCAAAAATTGCAGTGATGGGTCACAAGCTGTCGTGATGAGGCGTTCATGCTGTTGCCGGACGCCGGTGAAAACATTGGCCCAGGAAGATGATTTATCCCGGGGAGGATGTCGGTGAAAACATTGCATGGCCCAGGTAGGTGATTTGAACCGGTGAGGATGCCGGTGAAAACATTGGCCCAGGCAGGTTGCCCCTCACATCTCCAAATTGTTCAGCAGTCACCAATGTGAAATTTTCGGGCCCAGCCCGCGCCGCACTGGCGCGCGCACGCTGGCCATGATGGCACGGGACCAGGAGCCAAATCAAACGCCCCTAGCGCGCAAGCAGCACAGTTTCAGCAACAGTTTGGACGCAGCTTGCCAGGACCTGGGACCATCATAACGGTGAGCAGAGTTTTAGAAGCCAACTTGACACCAAAAAATCGTCCTGCTGCGCCACGATTGCAGACAAGGGGCCTTGGTGCAGGCAAGACAGCAAGTCCGAGGCCAGCTCCTGGCGGCAGCTCCATGTTAGCATGCTGAGCAAGTGAAATCATTGTCTGACAAGAAATGACCAAAGCAGACAGCTTTTCCTGGTCCTGGAGCTGCATGCAAGGCCTGCTCCCCCCAATGCCTTCCACTCCTTGCAGCCAAAGGAAGCGAGGTCAAGATGGGGCTCAGCAGCGTGAGCTGCCTGGCAAATTGACCGTTGGAATCAGAAGCAGCGTAGCACCCAGGACCTGGCTTTGATTCGGTGCAATAAACTTGGGGCAACATGATGCTCGTGTGCTGACTAGCCCAGGTCCTGGTTTTGCCTCACCACCCCTCAAGCTCTGTTTGCAAACCATTGCTGGCAGCCGGAGGAAACGAGGTCAAGATGAGGCTCACCTGTCACAAGCCAGCGCACGCTCGTCCCATTGGACTCACAACCTGCGGAACGTTGCAGTAGACTAGATTGTTGTTGGGGGAAGGTCTTAGCATTGCTGATGACTAGGGCCTGATAGCGAAGACCCCCCCGCCACCTCGCCAAAGGAAGCACGAGATGGGGCTCAGCGTGGGCTGCCTAACAGGAAATCAACAAGCGCCGCCTTGTCAGTCAAGCCAGCCAGTGCTAGCTTTTGCCAGCCAAGGACTGTGAAGAAGCCTGATAAGCTTGCTCGTGCGTGCCAGCATCAAGTCAGATAGCAATCGCACCATGCCACGCAAGGGTTGGTGGGCCCGCTCCTCCTTGTCAACAATGAGGGCTGAGCCGGGCACCTACACCGCTAGCGCTCAAAGTGCTCACAGGGGCCCTGGCAGCCTTGTCATGGTGCATCAGGAGGTGCCCGTCAAGCATCTCCAGCTCAGAATCTGCCTTGCAACACCAGAACTTGCTGTTGCACTTGTCACACAGGCGCCACTTCCGAAGGATGGCTGCAACTCTCAAAGCTTCCAGATGGGCTGACTTTCTCGGATGCCTTGAAGGATGGGATGTGCAAATCGCGCATGGCGTTCAGGCTTACATTCAGGCTGTGCTACGTAGCTAGGAAAAAGAACTGTGGAACAAGTTCAACAGACCCGTGGTACGCTTGGCGAAAGCACTGTATGGGCACCCTGATGCCGGGACATGCTGGGAGCAGCATTGCGATGAGTCACTGTGAGCCGTTGGCTTCGAGCCTGTCGGCGAGGAGTGGCCACCAACTTGTTCCAGCGGTGTATGTTGATGATTTCAAGATGCAAAAAAGGTTGGGCCTACTTCGGAAGAATTTCAACATTGAGCCGGAAACCGGTCTGGTATTTTTTTTCTCGGCAACGGGCGCAGAGTTACTACGGTGACTTAGAGCAATTCCTGCGCTCTGTGTTGGCTGTTACAGAAGTGGCGGTAAAAGTCAAATTGCAGAAGGTTGCTACACCTGGTATCCATGAAGAAACACAGGATCACCCATCGAGGACGCCCTTGCAGGAAGGTTTTTTTGGTGTAACAACAGAGTGTGCTCATGAAAATCTTCACGTTTTGATTTGCGTCGGCAAGTCAACTGTCTGGCGCGAAACATTTTCGAGATCGACTGTCGACGACGTCTGGAGGATGATCAGCTGGGCCGTTTCACGATTTGAAAAAGCACATAGTGCGTGCGCGCTGGCATGCAACGGCCCGCTGTGTTTCTTGTGAGTTTGTGATTCCTGACCCTAGGATGAACCTAAGTCCAGGATGGGGGTGCTAAGAATTCCCGGGCCGTAGGCCTATGGACTGGCTCCCTTTTGGTTGTTTGCCTGGTTTCTTGGGCCCCAAACTTGTTCGCGGAATGGATGTGATTCATGCAGCCGTGCGCGGTCAGTTGCTTCGCGCCTTCCACGCCACTTTGGCTCAAGGCTCAAGCGCCTTCAACTATGCGCTGCCATTGCACGCCGCAGAACAACGAACGGACTGTGAGCGGACAGAACCGAACCATTCCGTGGTGCGCTGCTTACTGTGCACTTAGGACACTAACGCACAAGGCTAGATTCGATTAGAGCATCCTCTGAAAAAGGTGTGGATACTTGAAACAGGAAAAGTGTGCGATAGTCTCTGCAAGTTGCGGGTTCCATTCCCAACCGCTCACTCGGCCTTACACCCTAGCTTTGCTGCTTACTTCCGGATCGACGAGCAAATGGTTTTTACTGGAAGCTTGTTCCTGGTGAGCCTGCTTTACCGCACCATGACCTACCCGCTTTCTTCGCAGACTGAATCCTGAACAGCGAGGGCTACTGACTACACTTCTTTTCTTTCACTGCAGTAGCATGGATGAACAACATCACTACTGTCAATACTGCCATTTCAGTTGAAAAGATAATGCAAGATCTTTTGCCTGAGGGGCCCTGTCAATGCACATGTGGTGTTGTACTACATAGCTTCTACATGACCGCAGGCCTTGAGCTCTTTTACTACACCCAGAGTCCATGCAAAATAGGAGCTGCGCAGACTACAGGTTTGTTTGTGTGAACAACATTACTGCACTTGCGCTTGAGAACAACAATCAGGCTTTAACGAGGAAGACAGAGGGAGAGAGCGAGAGAGAGAGAGAGCGAGAGAGAGAGAGAGAGAGAAAAAAAAAAGAGAAAGAGAAAGAGAGCAAGAGAAAGAGAGCAAGAGGGAAAGGGAAAAGGAAACAGAGAGGGAAAGAGAAACCCAGAAGAGTCGAGGAGTTGTTCTTTGAGTGAGCCCTGGAACCCCCGGCCCTTAGGCTATCAAATGGCGTCCTACTTCTTCGCCGGTCTCTTCCCAATCCTCGATGATGCTGCCATAGCGTTCGAGATGTACCTCTACATGATATGCGGGGACATGCTGGGCAGCTTTGTGGCCTTTGTTTGGACCAGCTCCGTAGATCTCAGTTTGAAAGCCGACATCACCTTTGTGTCCCTGGTTCTGTTGAGCCTCACAAGCACAGCCACTGCTTTGATCCCCTCTATTGCAACCATTAGCGAAGCGTCACAACAGCCACACGCGTTGCAGCGCCTTCCTTCCTTGAATGACTCAGTGGCCACGCTTGTCTTTTCTACGTTCTTCTTCGGCTCCTTTTCCAAAGCTGGTTTGGAAGCATTCTGTCCCAAAGTGATGCGAGCGCGTCTTGTTGGCGTGCTGCTTGGTCTTTTGGGCGTCCTGCTGTGCTACCTCACGATACTCAGCAGCTTGAACGCGCCGCCCAAGTTGGCCCGCGGCTTAAGGCTCTGGAGCAACGCCAGTCTCTCTCAAGTTCGCCGGCATCTCTTGCAGCTGTTGCTCTCGAGGTGCACACTCAAAGCGGGCCCCTGGCCACTGTTGCTGCGGAGTTGCGGCAAGCGCAGAACCTACAGAGCGCCCGCCGCGTGCGCCTTAGCCACAGCGCGGGCCTGAGCTTTACACCCTTGTGTTTTGACAGAGGGTCTCCGTTGAGTCGGGTTTAATTGTTGGTCGGGCGCTTCAGATTTAGGCGTGGAGATCACGCACGCTGGCGTGTTGCGCAGAGAGATAGGCAGGGCTTCACATGGGCGTGTCCGAATTGCATGGCACCGCCGCTTTCAGGCAGATGATTAGCCACAATTCATAACGCAGAAGCAAATCAGAAATTTTATTAATTTTACATTTTGCTGCCGAATTATATATATTTAAAATAATATTCGGAATTTGTAGAATATTGTTTTTGATATTATATAATTTATAGATTATTAATCGAATTTTGGCCGAAATTTCGAGGAGATTTTTAATAATGTTGTTATGAATTTTTATAATGTAATTTTGATAATTTTTTGCGAATTTTAGGTTGTTTTTGGTAATATGATTGTTAGGATAGTTTTTTTTGTGTTTAATTGAATTTATTATTATTTTTAATTGTTTGTTTGTTTTTTTTTTTTTTTTTTTTTGTTTTTTTTGTGTTTGCCTGATTTGTTTGTTGATATTATTATTGTTGGAATTAACGATTTTTTTTTTATATTTTTTTGTTGTGATGATGAATTGTTGCTAATTTTATTTTTTTATTTTAATATTTTTTTTATTTTTTTTTGTTTTTTTTTTTTGTTTATTTTCTTTTTTTATTTTTTTTTTTTAGTATACTCTTTTTTTTTTTTTTTTTGTTGTTTTTTTCTTTTTTTTGTTTTATTTTTTTTTTAGTTTTTTTTTTTTTTTGTTACTTTTTTTTTTATTTTTTTTACTCTTTTTTTTTTTTTTATTTTTTTTTTTTATTTTTTTTTTTTTTTTTTTGCTTATTTTTTTTTTTTTTTTTTTTTTTTTTTATCTTCTTATTTTTTTTCATATATTTAATTTTTTTTTTTTTTTTTTATTTTTTTTTTTTCTTTTTTTTTTTTTTTTTTTTTTTGTTGCTTTTTCGCACGGTTTGGAAGGTCTTATTTTGCCGAAATTTGGGTAGGTTTTAATAAAATTTATGGCAAATTTCGGCAAAATAAGATCCCTTGCCAAACCGTGCGAAAATAGCAACTTATTTAAGTCTTTCTTTTGTAATTCATCACACCAAAAAAAAAATATAAAAAAAAAATCGTCTAATTCAAAAAATAATAATATCAACAACCTGAAAATCATTGGCCAGAATAAATATTAGGTACAAAAAAAAGAAAAAAAAAAAAAAAAAAACAAACAAAACAATTAAAAATAATAAAAAAATTTCAACTAAACAAAAAAAAAAACAAACACAAAAAAAAGAAAAAAAAAAAAAAAAAAAAACAAACAAACAATTAAAAATAATAATAAATTCAATTAAACACAAAAAAAACTATCCTAACAATCATATTACCAAAAACAACCTAAAATTCGCAAAAAATTATCAAAATTACATTATAAAAATTCATAACAACATTATTAAAAATCTCCTCGAAATTTCGGCCAAAATTCGATTAATAATCTATAAATTATATAATATCAAAAACAATATTCTACAAATTCCGAATATTATTTTAAATATATATAATTCGGCAGCAAAATGTAAAATTAATAAAATTTCTGATTTGCTTCTGCGTTATGAATTGTGGCTAATCATCTGCCTGAAAGCGGCGGTGCCATGCAATTCGGACACGCCCATGTGAAGCCCTGCCTATCTCTCTGCGCAACACGCCAGCGTGCGTGATCTCCACGCCTAAATCTGAAGCGCCCGACCAACAATTAAACCCGACTCAACGGAGACCCTCTGTCAAAACACAAGGGTGTAAAGCTCAGGCCCGCGCTGTGGCTAAGGCGCACGCGGCGGGCGCTCTGTAGGTTCTGCGCTTGCCGCAACTCCGCAGCAACAGTGGCCAGGGGCCCGCTTTGAGTGTGCACCTCGAGAGCAACAGCTGCAAGAGATGCCGGCGAACTTGAGAGAGACTGGCGTTGCTCCAGAGCCTTAAGCCGCGGGCCAACTTGGGCGGCGCGTTCAAGCTGCTGAGTATCGTGAGGTAGCACAGCAGGACGCCCAAAAGACCAAGCAGCACGCCAACAAGACGCGCTCGCATCACTTTGGGACAGAATGCTTCCAAACCAGCTTTGGAAAAGGAGCCGAAGAAGAACGTAGAAAAGACAAGCGTGGCCACTGAGTCATTCAAGGAAGGAAGGCGCTGCAACGCGTGTGGCTGTTGTGACGCTTCGCTAATGGTTGCAATAGAGGGGATCAAAGCAGTGGCTGTGCTTGTGAGGCTCAACAGAACCAGGGACACAAAGGTGATGTCGGCTTTCAAACTGAGATCTACGGAGCTGGTCCAAACAAAGGCCACAAAGCTGCCCAGCATGTCCCCGCATATCATGTAGAGGTACATCTCGAACGCTATGGCAGCATCATCGAGGATTGGGAAGAGACCGGCGAAGAAGTAGGACGCCATTTGATAGCCTAAGGGCCGGGGGTTCCAGGGCTCACTCAAAGAACAACTCCTCGACTCTTCTGGGTTTCTCTTTCCCTCTCTGTTTCCTTTTCCCTTTCCCTCTTGCTCTCTTTCTCTTGCTCTCTTTCTCTTTCTCTTTTTTTTTTCTCTCTCTCTCTCTCTCTCGCTCTCTCTCTCTCTCGCTCTCTCCCTCTGTCTTCCTCGTTAAAGCCTGATTGTTGTTCTCAAGCGCAAGTGCAGTAATGTTGTTCACACAAACAAACCTGTAGTCTGCGCAGCTCCTATTTTGCATGGACTCTGGGTGTAGTAAAAGAGCTCAAGGCCTGCGGTCATGTAGAAGCTATGTAGTACAACACCACATGTGCATTGACAGGGCCCCTCAGGCAAAAGATCTTGCATTATCTTTTCAACTGAAATGGCAGTATTGACAGTAGTGATGTTGTTCATCCATGCTACTGCAGTGAAAGAAAAGAAGTGTAGTCAGTAGCCCTCGCTGTTCAGGATTCAGTCTGCGAAGAAAGCGGGTAGGTCATGGTGCGGTAAAGCAGGCTCACCAGGAACAAGCTTCCAGTAAAAACCATTTGCTCGTCGATCCGGAAGTAAGCAGCAAAGCTAGGGTGTAAGGCCGAGTGAGCGGTTGGGAATGGAACCCGCAACTTGCAGAGACTATCGCACACTTTTCCTGTTTCAAGTATCCACACCTTTTTCAGAGGATGCTCTAATCGAATCTAGCCTTGTGCGTTAGTGTCCTAAGTGCACAGTAAGCAGCGCACCACGGAATGGTTCGGTTCTGTCCGCTCACAGTCCGTTCGTTGTTCTG
Organism: Effrenium voratum; assembly: GCA_963377175.1. Taxonomy (NCBI): domain Eukaryota; class Dinophyceae; order Suessiales; family Symbiodiniaceae; genus Effrenium; species Effrenium voratum. Next base: position 2,414 of record CAUJNA010001604.1, on the reverse strand, counting down.
CGGCGTGCAATGGCAGCGCATAGTTGAAGGCGCTTGAGCCTTGAGCCAAAGTGGCGTGGAAGGCGCGAAGCAACTGACCGCGCACGGCTGCATGAATCACATCCATTCCGCGAACAAGTTTGGGGCCCAAGAAACCAGGCAAACAACCAAAAGGGAGCCAGTCCATAGGCCTACGGCCCGGGAATTCTTAGCACCCCCATCCTGGACTTAGGTTCATCCTAGGGTCAGGAATCACAAACTCACAAGAAACACAGCGGGCCGTTGCATGCCAGCGCGCACGCACTATGTGCTTTTTCAAATCGTGAAACGGCCCAGCTGATCATCCTCCAGACGTCGTCGACAGTCGATCTCGAAAATGTTTCGCGCCAGACAGTTGACTTGCCGACGCAAATCAAAACGTGAAGATTTTCATGAGCACACTCTGTTGTTACACCAAAAAAACCTTCCTGCAAGGGCGTCCTCGATGGGTGATCCTGTGTTTCTTCATGGATACCAGGTGTAGCAACCTTCTGCAATTTGACTTTTACCGCCACTTCTGTAACAGCCAACACAGAGCGCAGGAATTGCTCTAAGTCACCGTAGTAACTCTGCGCCCGTTGCCGAGAAAAAAAATACCAGACCGGTTTCCGGCTCAATGTTGAAATTCTTCCGAAGTAGGCCCAACCTTTTTTGCATCTTGAAATCATCAACATACACCGCTGGAACAAGTTGGTGGCCACTCCTCGCCGACAGGCTCGAAGCCAACGGCTCACAGTGACTCATCGCAATGCTGCTCCCAGCATGTCCCGGCATCAGGGTGCCCATACAGTGCTTTCGCCAAGCGTACCACGGGTCTGTTGAACTTGTTCCACAGTTCTTTTTCCTAGCTACGTAGCACAGCCTGAATGTAAGCCTGAACGCCATGCGCGATTTGCACATCCCATCCTTCAAGGCATCCGAGAAAGTCAGCCCATCTGGAAGCTTTGAGAGTTGCAGCCATCCTTCGGAAGTGGCGCCTGTGTGACAAGTGCAACAGCAAGTTCTGGTGTTGCAAGGCAGATTCTGAGCTGGAGATGCTTGACGGGCACCTCCTGATGCACCATGACAAGGCTGCCAGGGCCCCTGTGAGCACTTTGAGCGCTAGCGGTGTAGGTGCCCGGCTCAGCCCTCATTGTTGACAAGGAGGAGCGGGCCCACCAACCCTTGCGTGGCATGGTGCGATTGCTATCTGACTTGATGCTGGCACGCACGAGCAAGCTTATCAGGCTTCTTCACAGTCCTTGGCTGGCAAAAGCTAGCACTGGCTGGCTTGACTGACAAGGCGGCGCTTGTTGATTTCCTGTTAGGCAGCCCACGCTGAGCCCCATCTCGTGCTTCCTTTGGCGAGGTGGCGGGGGGGTCTTCGCTATCAGGCCCTAGTCATCAGCAATGCTAAGACCTTCCCCCAACAACAATCTAGTCTACTGCAACGTTCCGCAGGTTGTGAGTCCAATGGGACGAGCGTGCGCTGGCTTGTGACAGGTGAGCCTCATCTTGACCTCGTTTCCTCCGGCTGCCAGCAATGGTTTGCAAACAGAGCTTGAGGGGTGGTGAGGCAAAACCAGGACCTGGGCTAGTCAGCACACGAGCATCATGTTGCCCCAAGTTTATTGCACCGAATCAAAGCCAGGTCCTGGGTGCTACGCTGCTTCTGATTCCAACGGTCAATTTGCCAGGCAGCTCACGCTGCTGAGCCCCATCTTGACCTCGCTTCCTTTGGCTGCAAGGAGTGGAAGGCATTGGGGGGAGCAGGCCTTGCATGCAGCTCCAGGACCAGGAAAAGCTGTCTGCTTTGGTCATTTCTTGTCAGACAATGATTTCACTTGCTCAGCATGCTAACATGGAGCTGCCGCCAGGAGCTGGCCTCGGACTTGCTGTCTTGCCTGCACCAAGGCCCCTTGTCTGCAATCGTGGCGCAGCAGGACGATTTTTTGGTGTCAAGTTGGCTTCTAAAACTCTGCTCACCGTTATGATGGTCCCAGGTCCTGGCAAGCTGCGTCCAAACTGTTGCTGAAACTGTGCTGCTTGCGCGCTAGGGGCGTTTGATTTGGCTCCTGGTCCCGTGCCATCATGGCCAGCGTGCGCGCGCCAGTGCGGCGCGGGCTGGGCCCGAAAATTTCACATTGGTGACTGCTGAACAATTTGGAGATGTGAGGGGCAACCTGCCTGGGCCAATGTTTTCACCGGCATCCTCACCGGTTCAAATCACCTACCTGGGCCATGCAATGTTTTCACCGACATCCTCCCCGGGATAAATCATCTTCCTGGGCCAATGTTTTCACCGGCGTCCGGCAACAGCATGAACGCCTCATCACGACAGCTTGTGACCCATCACTGCAATTTTTGCAAAATCAACATGACCAGCAACATGACAACCTCACTCATTGCTTTGCAGT
>CAUJNA010001603.1:0-66073 GCA_963377175.1 Effrenium voratum | reverse complement strand
ATACAGACATACATTACATACATACATACATACATACATACATACATACATTACATTACATTACATTACATTACATTACATTACATTACATTACATTACATTACATTACATACATACATACATTACATTACATGACATTACATACATACATACATACATACATTACATTACATACATACATACATACATTACATACATACATACATGCATACATACATACATACATACATACATACATTACATTACATTACATTACATTACATACATACATACATTACATTACATTACATTACATACATAGATACATTACATTACATTACATTACATTACATTACATTACATTACATTACATTACATTACAGTACAGTACATTACATTACATTACATTACATACATACATACATACATACATTACATACATACATTGGTACATACATAAATACATTAATACAGACAATCATCACAGACGAAGGCAATCAAACGTTGTGTTGGATGCCAGAGTTCCAGTCCCAGGCTGTGTGCCTGCATCAACTTCATGCCAGCACACTCGCTCTTGGCAAATGCCGCCCAGCCCCTTAGAAACAAAACACCTGCTACCTCCCCTTCATGATAATTCCTCGGATTTGCTCGGGGTTATGCTTTTCAGGAAGGTCTATGGGAACGCCTTGTCCGACTAGCGAATCTGAAACCAGCCAAGAGCCAGGGCACCCTACACCCACCTACTGACCTACTGGTTGCTCTTTTTGTCTCACCACGCCCCCCACCTTGAAGGGGCGTCCGCCAGCGCCAGTGGAACCAGCACTGGAAACCTAGCCCCGCTTTGCGACATCGGCGTCTCTCGGCGTGGGCTTGCCTTTCAAAGGTGCAAGTGAATGAGACAGGTGAGACTCACCCAAAAGGTTAAGAACTCGCCACACCGCGACGTGTTCAGTTCTCAACATCTCAACAAGCTGATAGCTGATAGCTGATAAGTCCAGCAGCGGAGTGCCTACTTGCTGCTGAGCCGCTGAAATCCTACCGCAGGCCTGCACCCTCTGGGGTGAGGAAAGCACCACCTCAGCATCAGGGGAGGAAGCATGGCGCCCTGCCCCTTCCAGTTGCGCGCCATGCCTTTTGAAAGAAGGACACTTTAGGGAATCAAGGGTCACTCGGATGCAAATCGGATCTGGAACATTTCAGGCCCTCCCAACCAAAAACAACCCATCCCCCCTGTCACCCCATCACCGCCCTGTTTCCACTTAGGAACACGTCGAAACAAGGGAGCTTCATCTTAGTTTCCTTCCCAGGCCCCCAACGAAATGGGGCTTGATACCCATGAAACAAATTGAAACTTTTTTTCAATTGTTCCTGAAACAGGAGTCCTTTGTCCATTTACCCCCGCAACCCATGCCCACATGCACCATGGGGTTTCCTTTATGCCCCCTCTTAATGATTTCGGAATCAGCGTGAATGCCAAGAGGCCGCTTCTGGCTGGGGGGCCGGTTCCGTGCTGAATACTTTGCCATACAAAGATGGCGTGGGTGCCACCGGCAGGTCCACCACGAAGTGATTAGTGGTCAGTGCGCCGGGCAAAGTCTCGATGTTCTCACCTTGTTGGGTTGCAGCCGCTGTGCGCGCACACACACACACAAAGAGACATCCATCTGCAAAGGCAAACATAAACATAACGACGCTCCCGCGTCGCTAAGCGGCCTAATTCTACGGTGGGGCTGCTCCCGAGAACGATCATCAAGTTTCGCCCATCAGCCAGCCAGCTGCAAGCAGGAAGGAATCCAAGCCTCAGCAGGGTCAGAAGTGCAAGCCATGCATCACCACGCCTGGAATGCAAAGCAACTCGCCATACGAAATGCCACCAAGCAGCCTGCTCAGAGTGGATGATGTGAAGACTGCAGCGCAGTCAACGGTGTCTGACGGTGCATCTGCGCCGTCACCTTGGAGGCGCCGTATTGCCGTTTCCGTCAGGATCGCCCGCTCATTGAACGTCAGCATTATCCTGAGACTGCGTCAAGGGGCCCAGCTTCAATGGCCGTCGATGGCAAGGTCAAGGCTACAAGGAATGAATCAAATGGAAACAAAGCCACGCGTGCGCCGCAAATGCAGCGAAATCAGGGACCCACTTGCGTGGCCTTCTGGCAAGCTGCGTAGAGTATCCTTGCATCAGCTCTGCGCTCTCCAGCAGCAGTGGGAACAACCTGACACTTGGCTGTCTCCAAGAATACCGGTTGCCCAAGTGTCCGTGCCAGCGGCTTGGCTTCCCAGATGTCGCAGGGGCGCCAGGGACCAGGCTTCAAACAAGGCTGCCACACTTGTCTGGCATTTCTCTTGCCATGCAGCGAGGTGGTGGTTGAGGTGCTGCTGCTGGTGGTGGTGGATGTTTCCTAGGGCATCACACGCCACACACCAGCCACGCCCACAACTTACTGTTACCCTACTGGACAGGAAACTTAGAGTGTCCCCTGGTTTGGTGAGGAAATTTGGAAAGTTCCTCATGCCCCTCCAAGATGGGCTATTGGATATTTCGACTGAACAGCACGTCATCATTCAACAAGCAGCTGCCATGCATGCAGGTTACTGTCATAGATGTGGTTGTTGAGGAAGTCGTTGAGCTGGAGTGATGGGTCATGGACACCTTCGGAGCACTCGCTTCCCGACTTTCCGACTTCCACACCGCGACGGCTTGGATGCGGAATCCCTTTGCGGATTCATCCCTGGAAGGGCACTCAAAAAGCAACGAAATAGCAGGCAGAGTCCGCCAACAGCGTTCCCAAGCGTTTCCCGAGTCGCTCGGCTTGCGCCCCTGTGCAACGCCTCCACGGGTGCATAGAGCGCGGAGAAGCCGAAGCCGGCAAAGCCCGCAAGGCCTACAAGGCCCAGCCTCGGATCACCGCGTGCCGAAGATCACATGATGGCACGACCGCGTCCAATCGCATCGGAGGCGCGCTGACTGCAGATCTGCTGCGAATCGCTCCACTGAAGCGACATTCTGCTGCAAGTCTTGGATTGCGGCGTCTGCCTCAGCGCTGACCAAAGGGAAAAGACAAAGCAAATCTGCAGCATTCGACTGGGCCTCTTGGGGTGAGTCAACAAACATGGGCCGCGAATTTGCTCCCCAGAGTGTGACGACGGGTCAGGCGGGGCACCCAAACGGATCAGTAAACCCTGAGGGCCACACGCATAACGTTCATGTGAACGGTCCGGGGGCATGTTAAGTATAGGTAACAGGTAACCAAATGACCAAACCATAATGCAAGCCGACAGCAGTCCACAAAGCTTGCGGAGTTCCTACGGCACACTTCAACCAGCTGGATAAGCTTTGCCCCCGTGTGAACACCTCAGCCTCCCCCTTCGGACCGGGTGGCCGCCGCGCTCTGCTGCAGATAGACGAAGACTTCCCAGTACACGCTCCACTGGAGCTGCTGCAATCGTCTTCCCGACCCTGCTGAGAAGGTGGCCTGGACAGGCAGCCCAAGCTGTTGCAAAATCAAGGACATTGGTCCATTGGCTGGTTGAATGGAAGAATGGAAGCCTAAGTTTTGGCATGGGATTTGGCCCCCAAACATGGTTACGGAAAATGCCTTCCCTTTGAACGCCAACCACAAGAACCACAAGGAAACCCCCCCCATAGCCCACATGCGATTGGCTTAAGCCTTGCAAAAAGGCCGATGGCGGTGCAGAACTAAGAGCGGCACTTCAGAGCGCACATGAGGTACTGCTGCTCCGAACCATCCTGCCTTAGAAACCCGAGGCCTTTCCAAAGTGCGTTCTGAAAATGCGTTTTGCCGTGGGTCACCACAAAGTCTAAAGTCTGCGAATCTAGCGAACCAATGCAGCATGGCACCAAGGCCTTGCCAGCTGCCGATTCGACTCCCGTTGCGTCCCCTCCATCCAATGTAAAGTCCATGACGCCCGCGGCCATGGCCTTGGTGCGCCCATGTAGATGCAAGCTCTGCAAACCACAAAGGGAGTTGATGCCATTGACATGCAAGCCCAGCGGCCATGATGTCCACCGTCGTTGTTGAGGTTGTAGACGTCGTTGTGCTAGACCTCCCAAACAGTGCCGCCCCGTTCTACTCTCGAAGCCTGGCTTGGCTCGCAAAGTGAAAGCCAGCCATTTGCCTCGATGCAGTGGTTGATGTGGTCGTTGATGATGAGGTTGTGGCAGTTGTCCTGGGGCCGGCAACGCCGCTCCCCATGCCATATTGCCTCGAGAGTTGCAAACCTTGGTGTCTCTATGGGCGCTGAGCGGCGTTGAGCTTGATGATGAAGATGTTGAAGATGAAGTGCGAGTTGTGCTTGTACCTCGGCAACGCTGGCAGCTCGTGCGAACGCCTCACAACATTCGATGTTTGCAACAACGATTGATACTTACGGAATGCTGTTCGTCTCTCTCCATTTGCCTCTCCATCCCTCTTGCTGTCAACCTTTAGCCTCGATTTTTCAATGGCGCCTCGACCCATGTATGCTCTCTCTCGCTCTCTCTCTCTCTCTCTCTCTCTCTCTCGCTCTCTCCCTCTCTCTCTCTTCCCTCCACCCCCCCTGCCTCTCTCTCTCTCTCGCTCTCTCTCCATCAGTCTTGCTGGTCCTACTGGTCTCTCACCCAGCTGACTAATTAACCCAATCATGTTGCACAATTCCAGGCGTCTGCCAGGAATCCGACTCGAGCATCGCTACATCGTTCAAAAACATACAGAACCAAGAGGAATGCAAACCAGGGCATGTCAAACCTTTGCCGAACCAGGGTGCTACTGCTTGAGCTGCTGGTGCTGGATGTACTAGTTGTCGTGCTCGTCTGGCCAAAGCATAAACATCATCAACATGTCAAACTGCATCCGTGAGACAACGCAATGGTCACACACACACCGATTCCGAAGCCCTCAAATGACAAGTTTGTGCCGGAGGCGTATCATCCAAGCTGAAGCACAGGTCGTGCCGAGAGACTGTACTGCTGGTTGACGTTGAAGTCCTTAGTTCAGTAGGGCCCGGCCCCAAAATACTGCCAGCTAACCCATGCCAACTTCTAAGTCCCCCACGAACTGGTACTGCTAGATGAGGTTGTGGTGCTTGTCGTGGTGCTGGATGTCGATGTTGTTGTTGAAGTGCTGCTGGTCGAGGTGGATGTGCTGGTGGAACTGGAGGATGTGCTGCTGGAGGTTGTTGATGTGGTGGAGCTGGAGCTAGATGTCGTGCTTGACGACGAGGTGCTTGTAGATGTGCTGGTGCTGGAGGATGTTGTGGACGATGTTGTGGTGCTACTTGATGTGCTCGTTGACGTGGTGCTGGAGCTTGTGGTTGAAGAGGATGTCGATGAGCTGGTTGTGCTGCTGGTGCTGGTGGAGCTTGTTGTTGTGCTGCTTGTGCTTGTGGATGTGGAGGTTGTGCTGGTACTGCTGGAGGATGTTGTGCTGCTCGACGAGCTCGTGCTGGACGTGCTAGAAGTGCTGGAGGTGGTTGAGCTGCTCGAAGTAGTTGATGTGGATGTGGTAGACGAGCTGCTGCTTGTAGACGTACTGGAAGATGTGGACGAGCTTGTGGTGCTTGTCGTGGTGCTGGATGTCGATGTTGTTGTTGAAGTGCTGCTGGTCGAGGTGGATGTGCTGGTGGAACTGGAGGATGTGCTGCTGGAGGTTGTTGATGTGGTGGAGCTGGAGCTAGATGTCGTGCTTGACAACGAGGTGCTTGTAGATGTGCTGGTGCTGGAGGATGTTGTGGACGATGTTGTGGTGCTACTTGATGTGCTCGTTGACGTGGTGCTGGAGCTTGTGGTTGAAGAGGATGTTGATGAGCTGGTTGTGCTGCTGGTGCTGGTCGAGCTTGTTGTTGTGCTGCTTGTGCTTGTGGATGTGGAGGTTGTGCTGGTACTGCTGGAGGATGTTGTGCTGCTCGACGAGCTCGTGCTGGACGTGCTAGAAGTGCTGGAGGTGGTTGAGCTGCTCGAAGTAGTTGATGTGGATGTGGTAGACGAGCTGCTGCTTGTGGACGTACTGGAAGATGTGGACGAGCTTGTGGTGCTTGTCGTGGTGCTGGATGTCGATGTTGTTGTTGAAGTGCTGCTGGTCGAGGTGGATGTGCTGGTGGAACTGGAGGATGTGCTGCTGGAGGTTGTTGATGTGGTGGAGCTGGAGCTAGATGTCGTGCTTGACGACGAGGTGCTTGTAGATGTGCTGGTGCTGGAGGATGTTGTGGACGATGTTGTGGTGCTACTTGATGTGCTCGTTGACGTGGTGCTGGAGCTTGTGGTTGAAGAGGATGTTGATGAGCTGGTTGTGCTGCTAGTGCTGGTGGAGCTTGTTGTTGTGCTGCTTGTGCTTGTGGATGTGGAGGTTGTGCTGGTACTGCTGGAGGATGTTGTGCTGCTCGACGAGCTTGTGCTGGACGTGCTGGAAGTGCTGGAGGTGGTTGAGCTGCTCGAAGTAGTGGATGTGGATGTGGTAGACGAGCTGCTGCTTGTGGACGTAGTGGAAGATGTGGACGTGCTTGTTGTGCTTGTCGTGGTGCTGGATGTCGATGTTGTTGTTGACGTGCTGCTGGTCGAGGTGGATGTGCTGGTGGAACTGGAGGATGTGCTGCTGGAGGTTGTTGATGTGGTAGAGCTGGAGCTAGACGTCGTGCTTGACGACGAGGTGCTTGTAGATGTGCTGGTGCTGGAGGATGTTGTGGACGATGTTGTGGTGCTACTTGATGTGCTCGTTGACGTGGTGCTGGAGCTTGTGGTTGAAGAGGATGTTGATGAGCTGGTTGTGCTGCTGGTGCTGGTCGAGCTTGTTGTTGTGCTGCTTGTGCTTGTGGATGTGGAGGTTGTGCTGGTACTGCTGGAGGATGTTGTGCTGCTCGACGAGCTCGTGCTGGACGTGCTAGAAGTGCTGGAGGTGGTTGAGCTGCTCGAAGTAGTTGATGTGGAGGTGGTTGAGCTTGTGGTTGTGCTGGATGTGCTCGATGATGTTGATGACTGGCATGTGCGGACGTGTCTTGCTACTCAGGCTAAGATAGCTATATTGTTGGGAGTGTGGCATGCTGCGCTGCTTGCCCCCACGCTTGTCAGACAGTTGGCCCTTCATTAAAAAAACAAAAAAAATCGCCTTGGCATCAGGTTGGGGGGTCAAGCCCGGGCCTCCCCGACTAAGCATTGCCTGCAGGTGAGGTTATGTTAGGTTCCCATAATGCCCAAATTTGCGATATGTCCAACGCTTGACAAGGTTGAACAAGCCTCGATTACAAAAACAAAAGTACGCCAGGCAGACTGACGTTGTACTGGAAGTTGTTGATGTGGATGTGCTGCTGCTAGTGGTTGAGGATGTGCTGCTGGTTGAAGTGGTGCTGGTCGTTGAAGTCGTGGACGATGTGCTAGTGCTGCTAGACGTCGTAGTAGAGCTGCTGCTGCTTGTTGACGACGTGCTGGAAGACGAAGTGCTCGTGGACGAGCTTGAGCTGGAGGTAGTGCTTGTGGACGAGCTGGATGTGGACGTGCTGCTTGTCGAAGAGCTGGACGTGGACGACGTGCTAGTCGATGTTGTTGAGCTGGAGGTTGTGGAGGTGGAGCTGCTGCTGGTGGACGACGTGCTGGTTGTGCTGCTGCTGGTTGAGCTTGATGAGGTCGAGGTACTACTGGAGCTTGTGCTGCTTGTGCTGGTGGATGTTGTGGATGAAGTACTGCTGCTTGTGGACGAGCTGCTTGTGGAAGAGCTGGATGTGGAGGTGCTGCTTGTGCTGCTGGATGAGGTGCTACTGGACGTCGTTGAGCTGGAGGTTGTGGAGGTGGAGCTGCTGCTGGTGGATGACGTGCTTGTGGTGCTGCTGCTGGTTGAGCTTGATGAGGTGGAGGTACTACTTGAGCTTGTGCTGCTTGTGCTGGTGGATGTTGTGGTAGAAGTACTGCTGCTTGTGGACGAGCTGCTTGTGGACGAGCTGCTTGTGGACGTGCTGCTTGTGGACGTGCTGGATGTGGAGGTGCTGCTTGTGCTGCTGGATGAGGTGCTACTGGATGTCGTTGAGCTAGAGGTTGTGGAGGTGCTGCTGCTGCTGGTGGATGACGTGCTTGTGGTGCTGCTGCTGGTGGAGCTTGATGAGGTGGAGGTACTACTGGAGCTTGTGCTGCTTGTGCTGGTGGATGTTGTGGTGGAAGTGCTGCTGCTTGTGGACGAGCTGCTTGTGGAAGAGCTGGATGTGGAGGTGCTGCTTGTGCTGCTGGATGAGGTGCTACTGGATGTCGTTGAGCTGGAGGTTGTGGAGGTGGAGCTGCTGCTGGTGGATGACGTGCTTGTGGTGCTGCTGCTGGTTGAGCTTGATGAGGTGGAGGTACTACTTGAGCTTGTGCTGCTTGTGCTGGTGGATGTTGTGGTAGAAGTACTGCTGCTTGTGGACGAGCTGCTTGTGGACGAGCTGGAAGTGGACGTGCTGCTTGTGCTGCTGGATGATGTGGAAGTTGAGCTGCTGCTGGTGGATGAAGTGCTGGTAGACGAACTAGAGGTTGAGCTAGTGCTTGTGGACGAGCTGCTTGTGGACGAGCTGCTTGTGGACGTGCTGCTTGTGGACGAGCTGGATGTGGACGTGCTGCTTGTGCTGCTGGATGAGGTGCTACTGGACGTCGTTGAGCTGGAGGTTGTGGAGGTGGAGCTGCTGCTGGTGGATGACGTGCTTGTGGTGCTGCTGCTGGTTGAGCTTGATGAGGTGGAGGTACTACTGGAGCTTGTGCTGCTTGTGCTCGTGGATGTTGTGGTGGAAGTACTGCTGCTTGTGGACGAGCTGCTTGTGGACGAGCTGCTTGTGGACGAGCTGGATGTGGACGTGCTGCTTGTGGACGAGCTGGATGTGGACGTGCTGCTTGTGCTGCTGGATGAGGTGCTACTGGACGTCGTAGAGCTGGAGGTTGTGGAGGTTGAGCTGCTGCTGGTGGACGAAGTGCTGGTTGTGCTGCTGCTGGTTGAGCTTGATGAGGTCGAGGTACTACTTGAGCTTGTGCTGCTTGTGCTGGTGGATGTTGTGGTGGAAGTACTGCTGCTTGTGGACGAGCTGCTTGTGGACGAGCTGGATGTTGACGTGCTGCTTGTGCTGCTGGATGATGTTGAGGTCGAGCTGCTGCTGGTGGATGAAGTGCTGGTAGACGAGCTAGAGGTAGAGGTAGTGCTTGTGGACGAGCTGCTTGTGGACGTGCTGCTTGTGCTGCTGGATGAGGTGCTACTGGATGTCGTTGAGCTAGAGGTTGTGGAGGTGGAGCTGCTGCTGGTGGATGACGTGCTTGTGGTGCTGCTGCTGGTTGAGCTTGATGAGGTGGAGGTACTACTTGAGCTTGTGCTGCTTGTGCTCGTGGATGTTGTGGTGGAAGTACTGCTGCTCGTGGACGAGCTGCTTGTGGACGAGCTGGATGTTGACGTGCTGCTTGTGCTGCTGGATGATGTTGAGGTCGAGCTGCTGCTGGTGGATGAAGTGCTGGTAGACGAGCTAGAGGTAGAGGTAGTGCTTGTGGACGAGCTGCTTGTGCTGGATGTGGACGTGCTGCTTGTGCTGCTGGATGAGGTGCTACTGGACGTCGTTGAGCTGGAGGTCGTGGAGGTGGAGCTGCTGCTGGTGGATGACGTGCTTGTGGTGCTGCTGCTGGTTGAGCTTGATGAGGTGGAGGTACTACTTGAGCTTGTGCTGCTTGTGCTCGTGGATGTTGTGGTGGAAGTACTGCTGCTCGTGGACGAGCTGCTTGTGGACGAGCTGGATGTTGACGTGCTGCTTGTGCTGCTGGATGATGTTGAGGTCGAGCTGCTGCTGGTGGATGAAGTGCTGGTAGACGAGCTAGAGGTTGAGGTAGTGCTTGTGGACGTGCTGCTTGTGGACGAGCTGCTTGTGGACGTGCTGCTTGTGCTGCTGGATGAGGTACTCGTCGATGTTGTTGAGCTGGAGGTTGTGGAGGTGGAGCTGCTGCTGGTGGATGACGTGCTTGTGGTGCTGCTGCTGGTTGAGCTTGATGAGGTGGAGGTACTACTTGAGCTTGTGCTGCTTGTGCTGGTGGATGTTGTGGATGAAGTACTGCTGCTTGTGGACGAGCTGCTTGTGGACGAGCTGGATGTTGACGTGCTGCTTGTGCTGCTGGATGACGTTGAGGTCGAGCTGCTGCTGGTGGATGAAGTGCTGGTAGATGAGCTAGAGGTTGAGGTAGTGCTTGTGGACGAGCTGCTTGTAGACGTGCTGCTTGTGGACGAGCTGCTTGTGGACGTGCTGCTTGTGCTGCTGGATGAGGTGCTACTGGACGTGGTTGAGCTGGAGGTTGTGGAGGTGGAGCTGCTGCTTGTGGATGACGTGCTTGTAGTGCTGCTGCTGGTTGAGCTTGATGAGGTGGAGGTGCTACTTGAGCTTGTGCTGCTTGTGCTCGTGGATGTTGTGGTGGAAGTACTGCTGCTCGTGGACGAGCTGCTTGTGGACGAGCTGGATGTTGACGTGCTGCTTGTGCTGCTGGATGATGTTGAGGTCGAACTGCTGCTGGTGGATGAAGTGCTGGTAGACGAGCTAGAGGTTGAGGTAGTGCTTGTGGACGAGCTGCTTGTGGACGAGCTGCTTGTGGACGAGCTGCTTGTGCTGCTGGATGAGGTGCTACTGGATGAGGTGCTACTGGATGTTGATGAGCTGGAGGTTGTGGAGGTCGAGCTGCTGCTGGTGGATGACGTGCTTGTGGTGCTGCTGCTGGTTGAGCTTGATGAAGTGGAGGTACTACTTGAGCTTGTGCTGCTTGTGCTGGTGGATGTTGTGGTGGAAGTACTGCTGCTTGTGGACGAGCTGCTTGTCGAAGAGCTGGATGTGGACGTGCTGCTTGTGCTGCTGGATGATGTTGAGGTCGAGCTGCTGCTGGTGGATGAAGTGCTGGTAGACGAGCTAGAGGTTGAGCTAGTGCTTGTGGACGAGCTGCTTGTGGACGAGCTGGATGTGGACGTGCTGCTTGTGCTGCTGGATGAGGTGCTACTGGATGTTGTTGAGCTGGAGGTTGTGGAGGTGGAGCTGCTGCTGGTGGACGACGTGCTTGTGGTGCTGCTGCTGGTTGAGCTTGATGTGGTCGAGGTACTACTTGAGCTTGTGCTGCTTGAGCTTGTGGATGTTGTGGTGGAAGTACTGCTGCTTGTGGACGAGCTGCTTGTGGAAGAGCTGGATGTGGACGTGCTGCTTGTGCTGCTGGATGAGGTGCTACTAGATGTTGTTGAGCTGGAGGTTGTGGAGGTGGAGCTGCTGCTGGTGGACGACGTGCTTGTGGTGCTGCTGCTGGTTGAGCTTGATGTGGTCGAGGTACTACTTGAGCTTGTGCTGCTTGAGCTTGTGGATGTTGTGGTGGAAGTACTGCTGCTTGTGGACGAGCTGCTTGTGGAAGAGCTGGATGTGGACGTGCTGCTTGTGCTGCTGGATGAGGTGCTACTGGATGTTGTTGAGCTGGAGGTTGTGGAGGTGGAGCTGCTGCTGGTGGATGACGTGCTTGTGGTGCTGCTGCTGGTTGAGCTTGATGAGGTGGAGGTACTACTTGAGCTTGTGCTGCTTGTGCTCGTGGATGTTGTGGTGGAAGTACTGCTGCTTGTGGACGAGCTGCTTGTGGAAGAGCTGGATGTGGAGGTGCTGCTTGTGCTGCTAGATGAGGTGCTACTGGACGTCGTTGAGCTGGAGGTTGTGGAGGTGGAGCTGCTGCTGGTGGATGACGTGCTTGTGGTGCTGCTGCTGGTTGAGCTTGATGAGGTGGAGGTACTACTTGAGCTTGTGCTGCTTGTGCTCGTGGATGTTGTGGTGGAAGTACTGCTGCTTGTGGACGAGCTGCTTGTGGAAGAGCTGGATGTGGAGGTGCTGCTTGTGCTGCTAGATGAGGTGCTACTGGACGTCGTTGAGCTGGAGGTTGTGGAGGTGGAGCTGCTGCTGGTCGATGAGGTGCTTGTGGTGCTGCTGCTTGTGCTGCTGCTTGATGTGCTTGTGGAGGACGTTGATGTTGTACTGCTACTAGTGGATGATGTGCTCGTCGTGGTGGAAGATGTTGTAGTGGAGGAGGAGGAGGTGGAGGTGCTGCTTGTGCTTGTAGTGCTGCTTGTGCTGGTCGATGTTGATGTGCTACTTGTTGTTGTTGTAGAGGTGCTTGTTGAGCTGGTCGTGGATGTGCTGCTGCTCGTGCTGGAGCTGCTTGTAGAGGTAGATGTGCTAGACGTAGTGGACGTGGAAGATGTGCTTGTTGATGTCGAGCTTGTGCTGCTTGTCGACGTGCTAGTTGAAGACGACGTGCTAGAAGAGGTGGAGGTAGATGTGCTGCTAGTGCTTGACGTGGTCGTGCTGCTGGACGTGGTTGTCGTCGTCGATGTGGACGTGCTTGATGAGCTGGTTGATGAGGTGCTAGTTGTGGAGCTGGATGTAGAAGTCGAGCTTGATGTTGTCGAGGTGCTGCTTGACGTTGACGTGCTGGTGCTGCTGCTGGTGGTCGAGCTTGTGGTTGTAGAGCTGGAGCTTGTGGTGCTGGAACTTGTGGAAGTTGTGCTGCTTGTGCTGCTTGATGAGCTGGTTGATGAGGTGCTAGTTGTCGAGCTGGATGTGGAAGTCGAGCTTGATGTTGTCGAGGTGCTGCTTGATGTTGATGTGCTGGTGCTGCTGCTTGTCGACGTGCTTGTGGTTGTAGAGCTGGAGCTTGTGGTGCTGGAACTTGTGGAAGTCGTGCTGCTTGTGCTGCTGGATGTGCTGGAGGTTGACGTACTACTAGTAGAGCTGGATGTGGAAGTCGAGCTTGATGTTGTCGAGGTGCTGCTTGATGTTGATGTGCTGGTGCTGCTGCTTGTCGACGTGCTTGTGGTTGTAGAGCTGGAGCTTGTGGTGCTGGAACTTGTGGAAGTCGTGCTGCTTGTGCTGCTGGATGTGCTGGAGGTTGACGTACTACTAGTAGAGCTGGAGTGGTCGAAGTGGTCGAAGTGGTCGATGATGTTGACGTGGACGTGGAGGTAGATGAAGTGGTGCTGGTTGTGCTACTGGAGCTTGAGGATGTTGATGAGGTGCTGCTTGATGTGCTAGTAGACGTGCTTGAGCTGGTGGTGCTCGTGCTGCTGCTGGTGCTGGACGTGCTACTGCTGGACGTGCTAGTGCTGGACGTACTGGTGGATGAGCTGCTGGTTGTCGTCGAGCTTGTGCTGCTGGAGGAGGTGCTGGTGGAGGAGGTTGTGCTGGAAGATGTTGACGTGGATGAGCTGCTGGTGCTGGATGTGCTGGTGCTGCTGCTCGTGCTGCTGCTGGTTGTGGTGGACGTGCTGGTGGAGCTGCTCGAGCTGGTGGTGCTCGTGCTGCTGCTGGTGCTGGACGTGCTACTGCTGGACGTGCTAGTGCTGGACGTACTGGTGGATGAGCTGCTGGTTGTCGTCGAGCTTGTGCTGCTGGAGGAGGTGCTGGTGGAGGAGGTTGTGCTGGAAGATGTTGACGTGGATGAGCTGCTGGTGCTGGATGTGCTGGTGCTGCTGCTCGTGCTGCTGCTGGTTGTGGTGGACGTGCTGGTGGAGCTGCTCGAGCTGGTGGTGCTCGTGCTGCTGCTGGTGCTGGAGGTGCTTGTGGATGAAGTGCTGCTTGTCGTGCTGGACGTGGAGCTGCTGCTGGTTGATGTCGAGCTTGTGCTGCTGGAGGAGGTGCTGGTGGAGGAAGTTGTGCTGGAAGATGTTGACGTGGATGAGCTGCTGGTGCTGGATGTGCTGGTGCTGCTGCTCGTGCTGCTGCTGGTTGTGGTTGAAGTGCTGGTGGAGCTGCTCGAGCTGGTGGTGCTCGTGCTGCTGCTGGTGCTGGACGTGCTGGTGGATGAAGTGCTGCTCGTCGTGCTGGACGTAGAGCTGCTGCTCGTTGATGTCGAGCTTGTGCTGCTGGAGGAGGTACTGGTGGATGAGGTTGTGCTGGAAGATGTTGACGTGGACGAGCTGCTGGTGCTGGAGGTGCTGGTGCTGCTGCTGGTGCTGCTGCTGGTTGTGCTGCTGCTGGTTGTGGTGGACGTGCTGGTGGAGCTGCTCGAGCTGGTGGTGCTCGTGCTGCTGCTGGTGCTAGACGTGCTGGTGGATGAAGTGCTGCTCGTCGTGCTGGACGTGGAGCTGCTGCTGGTGGATGTTGAGCTTGTGCTGCTTGACGAGGTGCTGGTGGAGGAGGTTGTGCTGGAAGATGTTGACGTGGATGAGCTGCTGGTGCTGGATGTGCTGGTGCTACTGCTCGTGCTGCTGCTGGTTGTGGTTGAAGTGCTGGTGGAGCTGCTCGAGCTGGTGGTGCTCGTGCTGCTGCTGGTGCTGGACGTACT
The DNA here is from genome assembly GCA_963377175.1 of Effrenium voratum. NCBI lineage: Eukaryota > Dinophyceae > Suessiales > Symbiodiniaceae > Effrenium > Effrenium voratum. The sequence goes on along the minus strand of CAUJNA010001603.1, from coordinate 51,822 downwards.
GGTGGATGAAGTGCTGCTCGTCGTGCTGGACGTGGAGCTGCTGCTCGTTGATGTCGAGCTTGTGCTACTGGAGGAGGTGCTGGTGGAGGAGGTTGTGCTGGAAGATGTTGACGTGGACGAGCTGCTGGTGCTGGATGTGCTGGTGCTACTGCTCGTGCTGCTGCTGGTTGTGGTGGACGTGCTGGTGGAGCTGCTCGAGCTGGTGGTGCTCGTGCTGCTGCTGGTGCTGGACGTACTTGTGGATGAAGAGCTGCTCGTCGTGCTGGACGTGGAGCTGCTGCTGGTGGATGTCGAGCTTGTGCTGCTGGAGGAGGTGCTGGTGGAGGAGGTTGTGCTGGAAGATGTTGACGTGGATGAGCTGCTGGTGCTGGATGTGCTGGTGCTGCTGCTCGTGCTGCTGCTGGTTGTGGTTGAAGTGCTGGTGGAGCTGCTCGAGCTGGTGGTGCTCGTGCTGCTGCTGGTGCTAGATGTGCTGGTGGATGACGTGCTGCTCGTCGTGCTGGATGTGGATGAGCTGCTGGTTGATGTCGAGCTTGTGCTGCTGGAGGAGGTTGTGCTGGAAGATGTTGACGTGGATGAGCTGCTGGTGCTGGATGTGCTGGTGCTGCTGCTCGTGCTGCTGCTGGTTGTGGTGGACGTGCTGGTGGAGCTGCTCGAGCTGGTGGTGCTCGTGCTGCTGCTAGTGCTGGACGTACTGGTGGATGAAGTGCTGCTCGTCGTGCTGGACGTGGAGCTGCTGCTGGTGGATGTTGAGCTTGTGCTGCTTGACGAGGTGCTGGTGGAGGAGGTTGTGCTGGAAGATGTTGACGTGGATGAGCTGCTGGTGCTGGATGTGCTGGTGCTGCTGCTCGTGCTGCTGCTGGTTGTGGTTGAAGTGCTGGTGGAGCTGCTCGAGCTGGTGGTGCTCGTGCTGCTGCTGGTGCTAGATGTACTGGTGGATGAAGTGCTGCTCGATGTGCTGGACGTGGAGCTGCTGCTCGTTGATGTCGAGCTTGTGCTGCTGGAGGATGTGCTGGAGGAGGAGGTGGTGCTGGAAGATGTTGACGTGGACGAGCTGCTGGTGCTGGATGTGCTGGTGCTACTGCTCGTGCTGCTGCTGGTTGTGGTGGATGTGCTGGTGGAGCTGCTCGAGCTGGTGGTGCTCGTGCTGCTGCTGGTGCTGGACGTACTGGTGGATGACGTGCTGCTCGTCGTGCTGGACGTGGAGCTGCTGCTGGTTGATGTCGAGCTTGTGCTGCTGGAGGAGGTGCTGGTGGAGGAGGTTGTGCTGGAGGATGTTGACGTGGACGAGCTGCTGGTGCTGGAGGTGCTGGTGCTGCTGCTCGTGCTGCTGCTGGTTGTGCTGCTGCTGGTTGTGGTGGACGTGCTGGTGGAGCTGCTCGAGCTGGTGGTGCTCGTACTGCTGCTGGTGCTAGATGTGCTGGTGGATGACGTGCTGCTCGTCGTGCTGGATGTGGAGCTGCTGCTCGTTGATGTTGAGCTTGTGCTGCTGGAGGAGGTGCTGGTGGAGGAGGTTGAGCTCGAAGATGTTGACGTGGACGAGCTGCTGGTGCTGGATGTGCTTGAGCTGCTGCTTGTGCTGCTGGTGGTTGTTGTGGATGTGCTGGTGGAGCTGCTCGAGCTGGTGGTGCTCGTGCTGCTGCTTGTGCTGGACGTGCTGGTGGATGAAGTGCTGCTCGTCGTGCTGGACGTGGAGCTGCTGCTCGTTGATGTCGAGCTTGTGCTGCTGGAGGAGGTACTGGAGGAGGAAGTTGTGCTGGAAGATGTTGACGTGGACGAGCTGCTGGTGCTGGAGGTGCTGGTGCTGCTGCTCGTGCTGCTGCTGGTTGTGCTGCTGCTGGTTGTAGTGGATGTGCTGGTGGAGCTGCTCGAGCTGGTGGTGCTCGTGCTGCTGCTGGTGCTGGACGTACTGGTGGATGAAGTGCTGCTCGTCGTGCTGGACGTGGAGCTGCTGCTGGTTGATGTCGAGCTTGTGCTGCTGGAGGAGGTGCTGGTGGAGGAGGTTGTGCTGGAAGATGTTGACGTGGACGAGCTGCTGGTGCTGGAGGTGCTGGTGCTGCTGCTCGTGCTGCTGCTGGTTGTGGTGGACGTGCTGGTGGAGCTGCTCGAGCTGGTGGTGCTCGTACTGCTGCTTGTGCTGGACGTACTGGTGGATGAAGTGCTGCTCGTCGTGCTGGACGTGGAGCTGCTGCTGGTGGATGTTGAGCTTGTGCTGCTTGATGAGGTACTTGTGGATGAGGTTGTGCTGGAAGATGTTGACGTGGACGAGCTGCTGGTGCTGGAGGTGCTGGTGCTGCTGCTCGTGCTGCTGCTTGTTGTGCTGCTGCTGGTTGTGGTGGACGTGCTGGTGGAGCTGCTCGAGCTAGTGGTGCTCGTGCTGCTGCTGGTGCTGGAGGTACTCGTGGATGAAGTGCTTGTGGATGAGGTGCTGCTCGTCGTGCTGGACGTGGAGCTGCTGCTCGTTGATGTCGAGCTTGTGCTGCTCGAGGATGTGCTGGAGGAGGAGGTTGTGCTGGAAGATGTTGACGTGGACGAGCTGCTGGTGCTGGATGTGCTTGTGCTGCTGGTTGTGCTGCTGCTGCTGGTGGTGGACGTGCTGGTGGAGCTGCTCGAGCTGGTGGTGCTCGTGCTGCTGCTGGTGCTAGATGTGCTGGTGGATGACGTGCTGCTCGTCGTGCTGGATGTGGAGCTGCTGCTGGTTGATGTTGAGCTTGTGCTGCTGGAGGAGGTGCTGGTGGATGAGGTTGAGCTCGAAGATGTTGACGTGGACGAGCTGCTGGTGCTGGATGTGCTTGTGCTGCTGCTCGTGCTGCTGGTGGTTGTTGTGGACGTGCTGGTGGAGCTGCTCGAGCTGGTGGTGCTCGTGCTGCTGCTTGTGCTGGACGAGCTGGTGGATGAAGTGCTGCTCGTCGTGCTGGACGTGGAGCTGCTGCTGGTTGACGTCGAGCTTGTGCTGCTGGAGGAGGTACTGGTGCATGAGGTTGTGCTGGAAGATGTTGACGTGGACGAGCTGCTGGTGCTGGAGGTGCTGGTGCTGCTGCTCGTGCTGCTGCTGGTTGTGGTGGACGTGCTGGTGGAGCTGCTCGAGCTGGTGGTGCTGGTGCTGCTGCTGGTGGATGAAGTGCTGCTCGACGTGCTGGATGTGGAGCTGCTGCTCGTTGACGTGGAGCTTGTGCTGCTGGAGGAGGTGCTGGTGGAAGAGGTTGTGCTGGAAGATGTTGACGTGGACGAGCTGCTGGTGCTGGAGGTGCTGGTGCTGCTGCTCGTGCTGCTGCTGCTTGTTGTGGATGTGCTGCTGGAGCTGCTCGAGCTGGTGGTGCTTGTGCTGCTGCTGGTGCTGGACGTGCTGCTGGATGAGGTAGTGCTGGTTGTGCTGGAAGTGGAGCTAGTGCTTGATGTGGAGCTGCTGCTGGTTGATGTCGAGCTTGTGCTGCTGGAGGAGGTGCTGGTGCAGGAGGTCGTGCTGGAAGATGTGGATGTGGACGAGCTGCTGGTGCTGGACGTGCTGGTGCTGGATGTGCTTGTGCTGCTGCTCGTGCTGCTGGTGGTTGTGGAGCTGCTCGAGCTGGTGGTGCTCATGCTGCTGCTGGTGCTGGACGTGCTGGTGGATGAAGTGCTGCTCGTCGTGCTGGACGTGGAGCTGCTGCTCGTTGATGTCGAGCTTGTGCTGCTGGAGGAGGTGCTGGTGGATGAGGTTGTACTGGAAGATGTTGACGTGGACGAGCTGCTGGTGCTGGATGTGCTGGTGCTGCTGCTCGTGCTGCTGCTGGTTGTGGTGGACGTGCTGGTGGAGCTGCTCGAGCTGGTGGTGCTTGTGCTGCTGCTAGTGGATGAAGTGCTGCTAGACGTGCTGGATGTGGAGCTGCTGCTGGTTGATGTTGAGCTTGTGCTGCTGGAGGAGGTGCTGGTGGATGAGGTTGTACTGGAAGATGTTGACGTGGACGAGCTGCTGGTGCTGGATGTGCTGGTGCTGCTGCTCGTGCTGCTGCTGGTTGTGGTGGACGTGCTGGTGGAGCTGCTCGAGCTGGTGGTGCTTGTGCTGCTGCTAGTGGATGAAGTGCTGCTAGACGTGCTGGATGTGGAGCTGCTGCTGGTTGATGTTGAGCTTGTGCTGCTGGAGGAGGTGCTGGTGGATGAGGTTGTACTGGAAGATGTTGACGTGGACGAGCTGCTGGTGCTGGATGTGCTGGTGCTGCTGCTCGTGCTGCTGGTGGTTGTGGTCGACGTGCTGGTGGAACTGCTCGAGCTGGTGGTGCTTGTGCTGCTGCTGGTGCTGGACGAGCTGGTGGATGAAGTGCTGCTTGTCGTGCTTGACGTGGAGCTGCTGCTGGTTGATGTCGAGCTTGTGCTGCTGGAGGAGGTGCTGGTGGATGAGGTTGAGCTCGAAGATGTTGACGTAGACGAGCTGCTGGTGCTGGAGGTGCTGGTGCTGCTGCTCGTGCTGCTGCTGGTTGTGCTGCTGCTGGTTGTAGTGGACGTGCTGGTGGAGCTGCTCGAGCTGGTGGTGCTCGTGCTGCTGCTGGTGCTAGATGTGCTGGTCGATGATGTGCTGCTCGTCGTGCTGGATGAGGAGCTGCTGCTGGTTGATGTTGAGCTTGTGCTGCTGGAGGAGGTGCTGGTGGAGGTTGAGCTCGAAGATGTTGACGTGGACGAGCTGCTGGTGCTGGATGTGCTTGTCCTGCTGCTCGTGCTGCTGGTGGTTGTTGTGGACGTGCTGGTGGAGCTGCTCGAGCTGGTGGTGCTGGTGCTGCTGGTGCTGGACGTGCTGGTGCTGGACGAGCTGGTGGATGAAGTGCTGCTTGTCGTGCTTGACGTGGAGCTGCTGCTCGTTGATGTCGAGCTTGTGCTGCTGGAGGAGGTACTGGAGGAGGAGGTTGTGCTGGAAGATGTTGACGTGGACGAGCTGCTGGTGCTGGAGGTGCTGGTGCTGCTGCTCGTGCTGCTGCTGGTTGTGCTGCTGCTGGTTGTAGTGGATGTGCTGGTGGAGCTGCTCGAGCTGGTGGTGCTCGTGCTGCTGCTGGTGCTGGACGTACTGGTGGATGAAGTGCTGCTCGTAGTGCTTGACGTGGAGCTGCTGCTGGTTGATGTCGAGCTTGTGCTACTGGAGGAGGTGCTGGTGGAGGAGGTCGTGCTAGATGTTGACGTGGACGAGCTGCTGGTGCTGGAGGTGCTGGTGCTGCTGCTCGTGCTGCTGCTGGTTGTGCTGCTGCTGGTTGTGGTGGAGGTGCTGGTGGAGCTGCTCGAGCTGGTGGTGCTGGTGCTGCTGCTGGTGGATGAAGTGCTGCTCAACGTGCTGGATGTGGAGCTGCTGCTCGTTGACGTGGAGCTTGTGCTGCTGGAGGAGGTGCTGGTGGAAGAGGTTGTGCTGGAAGATGTTGACGTGGACGAGCTGCTGGTGCTGGAGGTGCTGCTACTGGATGTGCTGGTGCCGCTGCTCGTGCTGCTGCTTGTTGTGGTGGACGTGCTGGTGGAGCTGCTCGAGCTGGTGGTGCTGGTGCTGGATGTGCTTGTGCTGCTGCTTGTGCTTCTGCTCGTGCTGCTCGTAGAGCTTGAGCTAGTGCTGGATGAGCTCGTGGAGGACGACCTTGAGCGGCCATGATGCCCATCATAATGGTGCATGAGAGGACATCCACTTCTGCATAAGGGAACATAAAGAACCACTTTAGCAAGCTGAGGGCATTGCGTGGATGTAATTGTGGTCGTGGTGGCTACCTCACCATGCAAGGTATGCAGTAAGAAACAGTGGAAGCAGCTCCAAGGAATCTTTTGGTGTCGAATCTGGCAGCAGGTCTTGCAGCGTGCTTGTTGTTGCTTGCAAACAAAGGTTTTCCTGAATGGCACAGGCGACCTTCCTGCTTAATTATGGTCATGGAACCTTGGATTATCCACACAGCATCTTGCAATCCAAGCAGCTTGCAACTTTCTGCCGAGGTCAACAAATTCATCGAGTAGCTGCTCGGCACCTTTCCCACAATCAGGCTACAGAAACACGCAAACTGTGGCTTGTGCGGGCCTTCCGATTGCACGGGGTCCGTCTTGTTGACAAACTCCGTCGTCTGGCGGAAGAAACCTTTGCTTGTTGAGAAGCATGTAGGTGCAAAATCCAGAAGAGAGCGCCAAGGAGCCAGGAAAAAAGGTGAAACTGCGAAGGTCACCAAGCTGGCTCTCCTGCTGTCACTGGATTTCCGTTCACTGGATTCCCCTTTCAAAAGTTCAACATGTCCCATGTGATGTGGAAACAACGCGAACTGAGTCTGCTCACGAGTCCTGGAGTAGACTGTGTAAACGTGGCTCTACTGCCACATTCTGCTTCCCACTGAAGTTTCCCAGGCCTTGACACGGGCCATCGGTGCATTAATTTCCCTGTTTGCAACGGCTGATTGAGAATAATCATGTCATGCAGCTCGTTGAACACACCCGACCCGTATGAAAGCTTATGATAGAAACACACCCACAAGATGTGAAACTATATGAAGCAAAGTGACACAGGCGGCACCGATATCCAAGGAACCGGGCCTGGGCTGAACCCCAAGCTTCTGGTGACCGTCAGAGTGTCCTTGCCGCAAGGCTGCGGTTTTGGGTCCTTAAAATGAAGACCCAATGAAACACGGGCACACACACACATACACACACCGCATCGTTTGGGTTAGGACTATCCCCAAGAAAAAATGCCAGGTCCTAACAATCACTCACAGATGAATGAATTGTGGCCCGTCTTGGCATGTCCCTTGCCTCACTCTGGACAGACCCCTGCCATGTCCAGGGGCTGAGCCTCCCGGGTCCATGGAAATTGCGATTCGACCCTCACATTTTGGACAATCCAAAAGCTCTAGTTTTCAGCGTCAATACGCATTTGTGATGTGCAACCTGGACACAATGCACAGCACGTTTGCAAGATGCCGCTTGCAGCATGGAAATGGCCTGACAACGGCGCCAAAGCACACACCAGCAGCGATGACGCTGCAAATCAATGTAGTTGCCTCTTGGCAGACACGCAACATGCTGTGCGCCATGCAAGCAAGCCCCGATCAACTGGCTCGCACCTTGGCTGCCATTCCTATATACTACAGTGATTCAACATGGCGATGCCCGCGGATTGAGCGCTCGCCCACTCACGTTGCTGCGCAAAAAGGTGCTCCGTCCAAGTGCAATGAGCCTAGTTCCACTCATCTGTCTGTTTTTTTCATGCGCTCTCTGCTTTGAGTGTTTGTTGTTTGAATCTTTCTGGAACTTGCATGAACGAGCCAAACACAGCACCACGGCCAAAGAACAAAACAGACACAAAACCAAACGAACGCTTCTCGACAGAACATGGAGTGGGAGAAGAAAAAATTAACCAGCCTTGACCCCAAACACCAAAAAAACATGACAGGTCTCCTTCATGCACGGTGCGAAATTGAGTAGCTTATGTGAGCAACACACAGCCACAATCAGTCTATGTGTGTCCCTGTAGGAAGTCCCCTCTCCTTGACGCCGGATAAAGGGTCGAGATTTAATTTGTGTTTTTTGCTTTTGTTGTTTGATTTTTTTTCCGTCCTGGCCACGAAAATGCTGCAATTTACAGCATTTTCTCGCGAAATGTACGTATTTTACGCGTCCGTCAACATCATCAGCATCGTTTTCAACATCCCCCGCATGTCCAGCCAACATCGCCAGCATCACCAGCAAATTGGCTTCCCGCATCTCATGGTAAAAGTGAGGATTCAATGAAAGGCGCAGGGGGTTGGGGGGGGGCGGCAGCCCCCCATGATGATCGAAAAATTAGGGGCAAAGAATCTAAAAAGTAACGGTCGCATGATGATCGAAAAAGTCATGATTCAATTAGGGGCAAAAAGTCAACCCCCCCCCATGATGATTGAAAAAGCGATGATTCAATTAAAGGCGCGGGGGGGTTGGGGCGGGCGGCACCCCCCCCATGATGATCGAAAAAGTGATGATTCAATCAGGGGCAAAAAGTCTAAAAAATAGTGGGGGGGTTGGGGCGGCAATTCCCCCCATGATGATTGAAAAAGTGATGATTCAATTAAAGGCGCGGGGGGGTTGGGGGGGCGGCAGCCCCCCATGATGATCGAAAAAGTGATGATTCAATCAGGGGCAAAAAGTCGGGGGGGATGATGATTGAAAAAAGTGATGATTCAATGGGCCAAAAAAATACAAAAAAAAAGCAGCGGGGGGTGGGGGGCATCAGTGCCTGGGCGCCAAGGCCTCATGGTACAAGTGAGGGTTCAAATACGGGCAAACTAATCCCTGCAGATCGAAAAAGTGTGATTCAACCAGGGCAAAATGTCTAAAAAATAGCGGGGGGTTGGGGGGGGGGGCTGCCGCCGCCCCCCCCATGATGATCGAACAATTAGGGGCAAAGAATCTAAAAAGTAGCGGTCGCATGATGATCGAAGAAGTGATGATTCAAATAGGGGCAAAAAGTCCAAAAAATAGCGGCAGCCCCCCCCCACGATGATTGAAAAAGTGATCGAAAAAGTGATGATTGGTGGCGGGGGGCACCAGAGAGGAACTTGCGATGCTGAGGATGCAGGAAGCCAAGGCCAAAAACCAACTGGGAAAGCAGAGGATGCGAAAAGCCAAAGCCAGAAAGCCGCCAAAAGCCACAAAGCCAAAAAGCCAGCGGAACTGGCAATGCAGAGGATGCGAAAGAGAGGAACTGTGAATGCAGAGGATGCGAAATGAAAAGCCACAAAAGCCACACAAACCCACGTAAAAGCCACAAAAGCCAAAAAGCCGAAAAGCCACCCACCCTGAAAAACAAAAATAATTCCTAAAAAAACGAAAAAAAAATCCCCCAAAAAATGGCCCTCCCCGGATAAACGCATCGATGTTGTTCATCGACTTCGAGGAGGAAAATGCAATGTCATTTTTTCTCACACACCTTTTTCCGCCGGCTCAGGTCGAATCCGAAAAACCCTGCTTGAGGGGGTTTCCGGGCACGGCAAGCCAGCAGAGGTGGGTTCACACGGCAAAGACCCCCCACGCGGAAGGCTTGGCTGGGGGTGTGCCAAGAGCCGGCTGGCGAGCGCCGTCCAGGCAAGACAAGCCAGCGGAAGGCAAGGCGGACAAGCTGGCAGCAAAGGCCTGCGTGGCAGCAGCGGTCAAGAAGCCAGACCAGCGGTGGACCAGGGCGGCCGGGTAGGCAAGACGCAAGGCCGCAGGGGCATCTCTGGCTTTGGCCCGGGCAAGCTGCCGCAGGAAGTCGGCAGTCTCGGTGCTCCAGCGCCACCAACCTCGAAATTCAAGGATGACCAGGCGGCACCGGGAGGAGCGGAGGAGCTCAGGGTAGGTTCGCTCTTCTGACGCCGGGCATCAAGCAAGGCCACGGGCCACGCCAAGTCATGGCGGGAGCGCGGAACGGCATCGCGCGTGAGGGGCAACACAATGGTCGTGTCGACTGCAAGCTGGGCCCATTCCACAGGGGCAATCCGTTAGCAATGACCTCAATTTCGCCTGTCGTCCAGGTGGTCGACAAGGGCATTCAAATCGCGCACAAGGGTGTTGGTTGTGACGCGTGCGCCGGCCTCGCGGCAAACCCGTGCAGCAGCGCGCTCGAGAGGGCAGCCGCGACTGCGCAAGGCACCGGACCGGGGGCAAGCTGCACGATGGTCGCCAAGAGGGTCGATCGCACCGGCAGCGGCGGTAAAGGGCAAAGGCAGGCGCAAGCGCCGCAACAAAAGCACGCGGAACAGCGAAGGAGAGTAGGCACGCTCCGGGCAGCTCGGCACGCTGGTGAAAACCTGGCTGCTGTAGGGGCCTGTTTGCGAAAACCAAAGTGCCTGAGAAGCCGGCTGTCTGGGCAAGGACCTCACCTTGAGGCTGCCGGGAAACGGCCTCGGCGGCCGGGGGCAGCCACCCGCGAAGGGCCGGCGTGGTCCAAAGGTGGGGGATCGGCTCCGGGCTGCAGGAGGGACCTGTCGCCAAGACCTAGCGCCCGGATGTTACGAGGCTCACGGTCAGAGGCGTTCCAAACACGTGTCTTTCCAGCGTGCAGCCGGATCCAGCAGCGCGTCTGAAGCTGAGCAGACAGGGCATTGAAAACCGGGCGCACACAGTCTGGCAAGGTGTCGGCATAGACATCATCCATAAAAGCGAGGAGCCGCTCCCCTGGCTGCAGCTGGCGCTGCGTGGCAACGAGCGCGCCGTGCTGCGCAAGTACGAAGAGGGCTGGCATCAAGGGGTCCCCTGGTTCGCCGCCTTCAGCTTGGAAGATCATGTGGGGCGCACCATCATGCCAAACCATGTTCGAGAGTGAAGGCCCAGGACTCTCATGCCTCCTTGCACTTGCAACTTGCACCTGCACTTGCAACTGGCACTTGCAATGACTCTCCTTGCACTTGCCACTTGCACTTGCAATGACTCTCATGATGATGACATTCATGATGGTGACTCTCATGATGGTGACTCTCATGATAACGACTCCTTGCAATGACCTTCATGATGATGACTCCTTGCAATGACTCTCATGATGATGACTCCTTGCAATGACACCTTGCAATGACTTCTTTTTTTTGCAATGACTCTCATGAGAACAACTCAAGTGATTCCAGTGGATCGGGCGGGATTATACTGTGACATCCGGCTGATTGCTTTGCTCAGGACACTGAGCTGTTTCTTGGAAGCCAGTGCCGCACTTTTGGTCAAGAGCAGGTTTGCATCCTTGTGGCGCATCAGCAGAGCCCTGTCGAGCCTTAAATATGTACACTGTTTTTGATAGACAAATACCATGACATCCGGCTGACACTGAGCTGCTTTGTGGCAACTGCCGGTTTGCACCCTTGCATCAGCAGAGCCCTCCATTTTGTTCTATAAACAAATATACCGTGACATCCGCCTGATGGCTTGGCTCACAATTCTGAGCTGCTTTTCGGAAGCCAGTGCTTCTGGCGCATTAGCAGAGCCCCGTCAAGCCTTGTATGTACTTCTGTTCTCGAGCCTTTAATGTGACTGTTTTCTCGATAAACACATATACTGGGACATCCGGCTGATTGCTTTGCTCAGGATTTCTGAGCTGCTTTTTGGAAGCCAGCGCCGCGCTCCTTGGTCAAGTGCAGGTTTGCATCCTTGCGGCGCCTCAGCAGAGCCCAGCCAAGTGGCCTTCACTGACCCGACAGCGGAGACGCACTTAAGCGCTGTCGGACTTCTGGCGGGGACAAGGTGTAAAAAGCGGTTTCTTGACATGTCTTCCTGTTCGCATTTTTCCGTTTGGTGCCTTCTAACATCTTCTAACAAGACAATCGCTTAGATCCTGAAAGCATTCGTGACAACCCCGGAGCCAGCGTCACAGCGTAGACACAGGGAGACAAGTTGGAGACACGACCCCGGAGCCAGCGTCGCAGCGTCTGGCCTCTGACCGCAGAAACTGAGGAGACACAACCCCGGAGCCAGTGTCACAGCATCTGGCATCCGATCACAGGGAGACGAGACTGGGAGACAAAGGCACAAGTGGGAAACAAGACCCCGGAGCCAGCGTCACAGCATGGCATCCGACCGCAAAGACTGGGAGACACAGGGACACAAGCGGAAGACACAACTAGGGAGCCCAGCATGGCATCCGACCGCAGAGACTGGGAGACAAGCGACATCAGAGACACAAGCCCAAAAAAAAAAACGGAGGCAGCGTTAGAGACATGATTTCGGAGCCGACCCCGGAGCGGCGTCACAGCATCTGTTCTCTGACCGCAGAAACTGGGGGAGACAAGCGGGAGACACAACCCCGGAGCCAGCGTCACAGCATTGCAGAGACTGCGAAACAAGGGAGACGTTAGAAGATTTTGGCTCCAGACACAGGGAGACAAGCGGGAGAAACGACGCCGGAGCCAGCGTCACAGCATCTGGCATCTTCTGACCGCAGAGACTGGGAGACCAGCATCTGGCCTCACCGCAGAAGCTGGGAGACACAGGGAGATAAGCGGACCCCGGAGCGAGACACAGGGAGACAAGCGGGAGAGACTGGGAGACACAGGGAGACAAGCAGGGAGACAAGCGGGAGACACGACCCGGGAGTCAGCGTTGCAGCATCTGGCATCTGACCGGAGAAACTGGGAGACTGCAAGACAAGCGTCACACTTTCCATGCGTTTGGAATTCCACCGCGTTGTTGGTTGCGCTAAGCCAATGGCCATGGAGCTCAGCCAGCACATGATTGGTTCCAAAACACATCATGGACGTCACGGTGCGACAGTGCCGGCATGGCAAGCAGGCTAGTCGTATGGGCGCTAGCAACAAACAAAATGGAGCGATGCGGCGGACAGCGACTGCGTCCTCCTCTCCGCAGCCCCGGGGCTGGCGCCCCCAGATCATGTTGGCGGGCTGCCGCGCCCGGGCCCGGGCGACGCTGCACCGCAAGCGGCCGGCGACACCACACCGGGGTTCGAGCCGCTTGCCGCGCCGACGACGCCGGCAGGACCGGTACCGGCGACGCACGCGCCATGCACCTCCCGCGGGCCGCCGTCAGGCGCTATCCCTGCGCGGAATTCCTGGCTGTAGGCGGAAGCGGCTGCCCGTTGGGCCGCCCATGCAATTGCGGGCCACCGCTGGCGGGCTTTGGTCGCCGCCCTACGCGCGCGGGCCGGCAGTCGCGGCCGGCGCACGCCCAGTGCGGCGAGCCGGCGCCGAGGGGAGGTGCGAGGCCTGTGCACTGCTCCGCCGCGGAGAGCTCCCTCGTGCCAGGCAAGTGCCCACCAGCGCCCAGCTTGCCCCAGGCAACGAGCAGACGTTGCGTCTGCTCACCGACCCGGAGCGGCGCCCGCCCGCAGCGCGGCGCGCTATTCCTGAGGAAGTCCTCGCTTTCCAGCCGGAGGCTCCCCACGACCTTGTCGGCTGAGGAGGTTGGCACGGCGCTCCGGACTACGCGACGCGGCACGGCGGCCGGGTTGAGCGGCGCCACTGCCAAGCACTAGCTGCTGCTGGAAAAGGAGGCCTCTTTGGAAGCGTTTGCGAAGGTCGCGACCCTACTGGCCCGTCCTGACGTGTCGGGGGAAGCGCTGCAGGCGATGGCGCTAGCAAGGCTCACGGCGCTGCAGAAATCCAATGGAGGGGTGAGAGGCATTGCCACCGGTGACGCGCTGCGACAGCTTGTGGCCCGCACCCTGGCACGCAAGTATGCCGCGCGCTTTGATAACGCTCCCGGCCCTTCCAGTTCGCTCTCCGCGCGGGGGCAGGCACCGACGCCTTGGCCTCCATGCTGCGGGCAGCTGTGGAGCTGCACGCCGACACGGTCGTGGTGTCGCTCGATGGCCAGTGCGCGTATGACAGTGTTTCTCGAGCGGCATTCCTCAGCAAGCTGGCCGAGGTCGCGCCCGCTGTAGTCCCCTTTGCGCGCAGCTTTTACGCGCGACGACGCAGGGGCATGCCACAGGATCTGCCAGGGTGAAGGCTGCGAGCAAGGAGATGCCCTGGCTCCTGCTTTGTTTGCGCTGGCGGCGCATGATGCGCTGCAAGCTGCGCAAGCGGAGTTGTCCGAGGGCGACTTGCTGGCTGCCTTCCTTGACGACCTGTATATCACGACGCGCGCCTCGTGCCCGGGCAGCTTTGGAGAGCGTCGCAGTCAAGGTCGTGCGCCGCGCGGGGGTCCAAACCAACGCTGCCAAGACCAGGGTGTACGGGGCAACGCCCGGCCCGGCTCCCGCCGACCTAGCGGTGCTGGGGCCTCACGTGTGGCGCGCGGACAAGCCGCTGGCTGAGCGAGACCTACTCGTGCTAGGCAGCGCCCTGGACGCCGAGTTTGCTGCCGCTCATGGCGGCGAGCGCGCCCGGGCGGCAGTGCGCGTGGCTCCTGCTTTCTGAGCGCGCAGCCCCTCGATCGCACCACGTGCTGCGCACGGTGCCACCGTCCGTTGCTGCCCCCTATGCCAGCGACGAAGCTATCTGAACTACGGTCCGCGCTTTGCTGGGAAACCCGCAAGCCGAGGGCGCAGAGTGGGACTGCGCGCGCGCCTGGGCACCACTGCGAGTGTGTGAGAGAGGGCTGGGCCTGACGCCTGCGGCTCAGCCCTGCCGCGTATTGGGCCGCGTGGGCTGACGCCCTCCCCGTCATTCAGGACTGCAGGCCCGAGTTTGCCGCGCAATGCGTCCGCGCCTTGGACCGCACCCCAGACTTCGCGCTGCTGCGCTCACAGTCCGTCTCCGCCATGCCCGCCGACCCGGGCGCCGACGGCTGCGGTTGCTGCTCCCGCTGACGTACCGACGATGTGGTGATGGTACGGGCCATGGGTGCGGCGCCGCGGTCGACGCCTTCGGGGCCCGCTATGCAGCGTGGACGCGCACAGGTCTTCTTGCAAAGCGAGCAGTTGTGCTGGAGCAAGCGTGGGTGCGTGTTGCCCGCGCGGCGGTCGGCCCTGAGGGCCGTGTCGTGCCGCAGCAATGGCTAGCCCCGCGAGTCGCGGATGGTGACCGGAGACGCTTGGACCTCGTCGTGTATGGCGCGCGGTGAGGCATCTTGCTGCGACGCCACTCTGGTGTCCCCCCTGCGGGCGGCTGGAGCACCGGTACCGGGGGCTGCTGTCAGGGACGGCGTTGCCCTGCAACACGCTCGGAAAAAAGCGGCGCCACCCCGAGCTACAGGGGGGCCCCACCGCCCCGTCGTGTTGCCATCGCGCGGCAGCACGTCCGCACGTCCGCTAGCGGCGGCCCGGTCTCCGCGGCCAGCATGGCAGGCGTGGCCCACGCGCAGGTCGGCGCTTTCTGTTGCACGACGGCCAGGATGCACCAGCCTCCATCCGGCCAGCGCTGAGGCGCGCAGCGTAGGCAGCCCGCGTTGGGCGCGGAGCCGGGCGAGCCGCCTCAGGCAGCCCGCGTTGGGCGCGGAGCCGGGCGAGCCGCCTCACGAGCTCGACCGCCTCGCAGCCCCACCGGCCAGTGCAAGAGTGCCTCCCACGAGGGCGCGGGTACTCGTTGGGTTCGCGCAAGCAATTGGCCGTGTAAGACTGCAGCACGTCAGCCCAGGAAAAGGGGCCTTTGCTGCCACCTTCACCCAGCCGCCCCTGGGTGAGCTTCTTGCAGATGCAGAGGCGCCCCTCACCGCTAGCCGGCTGCCTGCCGGCTTGCTGCACTTCGCACAGCCGGTGGCCCCGGGGTACAAATGGCTTGTGTGCCTCCCGTTCCCGGCGGCTCCCCTTAAGCAGGGTTTTCGGGGGGACGAACCAAGGCGATGGAAAAAAGGGCGCGCGTGGAAAAAAAAACGGAAGGGCAGCATCAGTTTTTGCACCACTCCTCCTGGCCAGCAAGCGTGCGCCGCAACGCCAGGCAAACCTCACCAGCAACGAGGCCAGCTCGCGCGCGCACGCCGGAGTTTTTTTTTTTGTTTTTTTTTTTTTTTTTTTTTTTTTTTGTTTTTTTTGCGCTGGCTTACCTGATCCCCGCAAGCAACTCGTACTGCTGTGGCGCCGGGGGCGGGCGGTTGCGGGCGCCTGGCCACGCAACGCAACACCACTCGGGCCCCGCGGGCGCCGATCCCCCATCTTCTCCGCAAACTTTGGACGCCGGCCGCGCCAGGGTTGACAATTTTTTGTTTCTTTTCCGCAGTGGCTTCTTCGTGCTTTAGAGAGGAGCATTTTAAGGGGCGCCTCCGGTCTTGGCTGCTGTTTTTACGGAGGCTTGCTCCTCACGTGTAGGGGGGGCGCCCTGGCTGCTCCCAGCCAACGGCTCCTCAGCGTCGACACGTCACTGACCAAGGGCGGCGGCCCCAACACTTGCGGCCGAGTGGGCGGGCAGGGCCAAGAGGCTGGCAGCGTACGCCCGGTGCGCACCCGCAGCCAGGAAGGGGTCAAAGGCAGCCGAGACTGCGCCGCGCACACGAGGTGGTACACTTCTCGCACACGCCCACGCCAGCCGCTGCACGACGTCAACAGTTTCCGGGCTGGAGCGCCCTCCAGGACAACCAGCCTGCCGCGCGAGTCAGGGCGAAGGAGCTCCGGGTATGCGCGCTCCTTGGCACGTCGGGCAAGGCGCACGGCTGTAGGCTCGGGCAACGCCGACACCAGCGTGGTATCAACGGCAAGTTGCATGCAACAGCAACACACGAAACTGCGCGGGCTCAAGGACCAACTCCGAGCAAACGGAAGTTGTCACAGTGGGCAGCCGCGCAGTCAAGAGTTGCCGACGCGGCTTTCCGCCACCCCGGCCCGATGCTAGGGGCATCGTCCTCAACATCAGGCGGCTAGGACACGGCAACAAGGCGCCTCGGCGTACAATATGTTGCGCGAGGTCGGGATCGCTGCGGCCCACGAGGCTCAAAACGCCGCAGGTGCATGGGCAAGTCGACTGTTGGCAGTGGGCCCCCCCCCCTCCTCACCAAACAGCATTGCACTCAAACATCTCTGCACGGCAGCATCGTGCTCTATGCAAAAAGATCGGTGAGAGCTGGGGGTGCAATACGAGGTGCGTAGTTGGACCGTGGCGACGCGCAGTACAGCAACAGCAGCCAGGCAACCTGTAGGTCATGAAGGGTCACCTGCAGGAGGCGAAGTTGTTTGTTGCGCACAGCGTCGAGCTGGGCCCGCACGAACGCATTGCTGATCAAAAGGGCTCCTAGAACGGGAATCCCGGGAGCTGAGCATTGCCACGCCACACATCTGCAAATTTAGTGTGTTGTCTGTTGTTTGTTGTTGTTTTTTTTGTGTGTGTGTGTGGTGCGTGATTAAGGGAAAAGCGGGCACGTTCACACAGGCATCGGGATGCAGACTGACAGCGCCTGTATGCGCTCAGGCTGCGCCGTCAAGTACAAGTCATCCAAAACGGAAACAATGTGGACAACTGTGGCTGCGGCACCGCTGCACCTTCGCGCGGGCCTCAGGTTTTGGTGGCAACACCTTGGCGCAGCTGAGCCTAATTCGGCCCCGGGGAAAGCGAGCGCGCGTCCGAAGTGGCGACACAAGCGGGCGTGAGGAGCACGGTCGGCGAACACGGCGTGCACAAAGTAGGCGCAAGGGGTGTAGCCGCGCCAAGCCCCGGAAACCGGTCCTCGCGGCGTCGCGGGGGCGCGCTGCGACGGCCGCGCTCCGACATGTTATGAGTCCGGGGCCGAAGCGCCATTGCTTGCCGGCGCTATCACCCCGCCATCGGGTGAAGCAGAACACGTGTTTTGACGTGCTGGCCCCGCACAGAATGCGTTGCGCAAACGCAAGTGCAGGCACAGCAGCAGCTGACCTGCTGTGCCCGCTTTGCCGCGGGTGCTTCTGCAGCGGCTGCGGACGAATCGGCGCGACGCCGTGCTGAGCGACCTGTGTGCGCAGCAGTCCGCGCCGGTCCCCACACGCCTCCGCGCAGAACCCACTGCGCGCCGTGTGGTTTTTGTTTTTTCCGCCGCGCCTTTTTCCATCGCCTGAGCAGCTGCAGCTGCAGACACGGCCGTTGAGCTGCCGGGGGAGGCCAGTGACGTTGCCATGAGTGAGGCGCCCGTCGGCGACAGCGCCGTGCCACCCGCGACGCTCGCCGTCAGCCGGGACCAGGACTACCGTTTTTGTTTTTGTTTTTTTTTGTGTGTTTTTGTTGTTTTTTCCGGGCCGCCGCCCGAAGCCTTGGGCACCTTTCTTGCTAGCTTGGGGGCGATACGTCGCGCGCCTGTCGCCAGCATCCGCCCCTTGACCCGCACTTTGCTTTTCAATAAGATCGTAGGAGCAGCTGCCGGCCGGTCATTCACCCCAGCAGACACGGCGGCGCAGGAACGCCGCCTTTCGAGCTACCGGGTGAACATCCCTTTGGCGACCGCTGTTGGGTGTTTGGCCGACTCACGGCAGGGTGTCCGGATGCAGGCCCGAGGCCGGCGGCTCCCGCTGGCCGGCCCCTCCGTCAGCATCTCCACGTTTTGGACGCCGTCGACTTGCCAAGGACCAGAGCTGACGACACGTGGCGAGTGAGGCGCCGACCCTGAATGCCAGCAGTCCGTGCCAGGCCCCAAATTCAGCCCGGGTTTCCCGCCCGCCGCGAGAGGAGCGTGTCTATCCCGAGCTGTTGCGGTCCAACCGTTGCCGGTTGGCCGTCCTCGCACTCGAGTCGGCGGCCGCTGGAGTGAGGAGGCTGCATGCTTCGCCTCCTTGCTTCCAGACTCCACCCACCCGCCGGTCACAGGTAGCCGTTTTTTTGAATGCTTCTGGCCGTGGGCCTGCCCACATCCGGGCACTAGGCAGCGGCAGCGACCTGCCAGAAGCATCACTGTCTTGGGGGCGCCGCCCGGCCATCCGCGCCATCCCCACCGTCGCGCAGCACCATATGTTTGGACGGCTGGCAAGTATCAAGCCGGGCGCGCAACCGAGCTTCAACAAAAGCGGCGCCCCGCGTCCGCCCCGCACGACACGACCTGGCTTGCAGCACGGGCAAAGCATCCGCCCAGGCGGCACAGCAAGCTGCCGGCGCGATGCGTTCCGCCGCTTGAAGCCCAAGCCGCCATGGTGGCCGAAATGTCGCGCCAAGCTGGCAGGCTCGCGAACATTCCTCACCGCCTGCTCGCGCTCCTCGGCGATGGTGGCAGCGAACGGAGAAGATGGTTTGCTCGGGGAGAAGCACGCATGAGCAAGAGCAGCCATGCGCATTGTACTCCCGCAGCACCGGCTGCTCCTTGTGGACGCGATGCTCCAGGTGGACTCGAGCGACGTCTGGGCGCAACGACCCTTGAGACCAGCAACGAACGCAGCACTGTTCTCGACCAGGCCTCAACCGCGATGATGCTCTTGTCGCAGTGCCGACTTGTCATGAGTTTGTGGTCGAACCGCGGCTTTTCCGTGTCGAGCCATGTGCCGCCTGAGCCCGGAGCTTCCTCCACCGCTCATCCCATAAGAGCGGTTTCTGGAGTCGGAAACAGGTACGCGAGAAAAAACATGTTGAGCAGCCAGTTATTTTTACCTCGCAGCCACACAACGGGATATGAAAATTTGCAAGCTGCCACTTGCCCATGAGAAGGGCGCAAGCGCGCATGCGCGAAACCAACATTTCACCGTCCGAGGACCTTGTCAAGTAGCAAGCCGGGCGGCGGCGGGCGGGAAACCCGGGCTGAAATTGGGGCCTGGCACGGACTGCTGGCATTCAGGGTCGCGAATTTCAGAAAGGGTTGCCGCAGCCGAGAATGACGAAGCGCTGCGGGCCCGAGCCTGCATCCGTGTGCCGGCGCGTCAAGCACGGGGTTGAGGGCGTGTCCACAACAACTGTGCAGATGGCCAAGGGCGACTGCAGGCGGCGGCGACGGGCAACGAGCACGAGAACACGGCTTGGCAAGAGCAAACTTGGCGACTCAGCAAAGCCGCGGCTGCTGCGAGTACGCTGCGCTGCGAAAACAGCAAGCGGGCATCGCCCGATTCACAACCCTTGCCGTGCGCCCGGAGGACAAGCAGCAAGAGTGCTGTTTGTTTTTTAAATCGACAATTTGGGCCGCCCTGCTCACCGTGTTGTAAACGTAATGAACATCAACAATATGCCGGCAGGAAGCCCGGTTGCTTCAAAATGAGATCGCGCTGATTCCGCTGGGGGCCATCTAGTGGTCTACGCGCTCCCTACATGGGGACACAATGCGTGCGACCCCTTCCCACGGACTCCCACAGTCGTCCGCATTTCTTCCTCCTGTTCATGTGAAGAAGCCCGCAGCTTCCTCCGCTCCTGACACCTTGGCACCAAGCTGTGCCACCTTCTATTTGGAGGATGGTGCGCGCGTCGCACACAAGGAAAGCGTCCTTCAGAATTAGCCCTCCCCGTATCTTCCTGGCAAGGCCTTCAGGGCCCTGTCCACGCCGCATCCTTGACCAAGTGTTTGCGCCTCTTCCGTATTCTCTCTAAGTGCCTTTTTCCATTTGCTTCCACAACAACAGGGACCCACTTTGCTTTGAAGCTGCCGTGACGTTGCCGGAACAGCATCGGCCCTTTTCCGGCCTCAATTCCCGCCTCGCGAATCTTTGGCATGGCCTCTGCTGTCCTTTTCTGAGCGCACAGGGATGCTGCGGGCGACTACAAGCCGACGGTCGTTGGCTGGAGGCTGAGGCGGATGGCGTATCTGACCGGCGACTGACACTCGATGTGCCGCGCCGGCGACGTGCCGCGCCGGCGACCCGGCGAGCACACATCGGTCGAGCGCAAGCAAACAAGCGGAATCTGAGCATACCGAGGCATTATCCCAAAATTGCAGCCGTGGAGAAAATACACTTCTGCGTGAGTGAGAAAGCAAGCAAAAGGCAAGCTGAGCTGTTCTCCTGGAATTTCAAAGTTGTGCCTGCGACTGCGCTTTCTTGGTTCCTGTTCGAGTGAAACGTTGTGGGCCAGCATTGCCTCAGCCGAGAACAGTGACCACAGCCAGCAGTAGCCTGGCAGCGACGCAAGTTCACAAGTGTAGAACACTGCTGCGCTGCTGAGGTGCCTCAAACTATGTGGCTCCAGCAGCTCCAGCTGGCAACATGAATCCGTAGCAGTCTGCCCTGACAATCACTCAAACCCTCAATCTTTGTCATCACCCTTCTGCAAACAGCTCGCAAGACAGGATGAGGAAATTGGGCTTGAGCCCTAAGCGCGGGCCTTCTTCAAGTCATCCTGACATCCCCGAGAAGCGTCAGGCAGCATATCCGAAGGCAAAACAAAGCTGAAGGAGATCCTTCGCAAAGTGGCGCAGAGGTCGCTGCGTTTGTCAAGACACCTTTGACCTGAAACGCATTGCCGATGGTCTCAAAGTTCTCGCCATTGCAACGCAATCCAGTTCAAATCCATCCACTTAAGAAAATGGCTCTGCGATTCTCACAAACGCCTTCGATTTCGGAGCAGTCCCCAAGTCGAGCAGTTGAGGTGTGGACATTTCTGGCACTTGAAGTAATTTTGAATGGGTTGCCAATCATGTCGAAGCTCACAAGTGCAGCAAATCATTTCGTGTCAATCTTATCTGTTTGAGTGTCTAGCAGTGCTTCAAAAGCCATAACAAAAACTGCATGCGTGTGACAAGCAAGGCAACGCATTATTTGGGAAACATCTGGAAAACATGGCAAGCTGGCTGAGGGAAATCTCCACCTGCGCTTCATCCTAACACAAGTCAAACAAACTTCCTTTCAACTGTCGCAGCGGCCTTTGCAAAGAACAACGCCGTTGATGCTTGAGTGGAAGAAGTGATGGAGCACAATCCTACCTTTGTTAGCATGACCAATCAACTGTAGGGATGACAAAGTGGCTGGTTCAACACTTGCAGCCTCTGAAACACTTGTAGTGATTTTGAACGCATTGCCAATGCTCGAAGTCCTTGCCGTTCTCGCAACGCACAAGCGCTGCAATCCAGGTCACGTCTATCCGTTTCACCAATGTCTCGCAGTGGTCTGGAAGCCAAAAAGAGGAAAGAAACACTTGAGGACCGCTGCGAATCCGAATCCCACTTGCCTTGCATTATGGGAGGTTGGCAACTATACAAGCGATCTTCAAGAACGAAACCAACCATTTGTCTTTCACTGGTTTCCTTGCACATGGACATGAATGCACTGCATCAAAGTTGTGGTCCTTGCCAAACAAGCAACACAAGAACCAAGCTCAATTCAAAGAATTGGCATAGAACCTTTCGTGGGCTCGAAAATAAATGACCAACTCTTGGAGCTTTGGTTGATGTTGAAGTGGAGTCTCGTTGGGGGAAGCGTGCACAAAACGAGAAGGAGTGTCTACTGGAGACATCCAGTCCTGCTGCAGCCGCCTCACCCAAACCGTTTTGGTCTGCTGTGCTGAAGTGGCGCCTTGCAAGGCTCAAAAAGGACAAGTGTGGTGTCAGCCAATAACTCCAAGGCAACGAACTCCGGCATGTCCGTCTGAAGTAAGGGAGCCTGGTGCCTGGTTGCATGCTGACATGCCCAGCTCATCCAAGAAACACGACCTTCATCAGAGTTTTTCAGGAAGTCTTGAGCCTTGTCCTGCTCGCTGCGAGGGTTGTGGCTTTCGACCTGTCTTCAAATACTCCTTGATGGACACAGGCTTCCAGCCGCCAAATTCATCAGGCACTTGGCTCATGCTAAGGACCTCCTCAACTCAAGTCTCATTTTCCGGAATGACCAGAATCTCCGTGTATTCTCGTGCCTTTGCGTTTGACCATCTGTAGGAACGTGCTTCCTTCTGCTCCACTATCCGTGTACGGTCTCCGTTTAGGCAACCCACTTCGTTGGCAGCTTCCTCTGATTGGGTGATGGCGATGAGGTGATGGTCAAACTCAAAGGCTGCTCTGGTGAGATCCATCAGGATGGCGTCCTGTCCATTAAGACCTGTGTCGAAGGTATTGTCAAAGACTATTTGTATACGAACACCGTGCGCTTTCAAGCCAGGAACAGTGCCCAAGCAACATCCACTGCATATTCAGCATCGGAAAGACGGAAGAAATATTTGAGGTTCTTCTGGAAACCTCTTTGCAGCAGCACTACAACAGCGGACTTTGATGCCTGCTTCCGCACTGCCAACACGGTTGCGATGGACCCGGGTTCTGCATGGACAGCTGAGAGACCCGCTGACTTGTCGTCTTCCAAAACTGTGTCCATCAACTGCTCGAACTCAGTACTTTCAACAAGCCCTGTTAATACTACTTGTGCCCGCGGAATGATGGCGTTCCCCAGCGTCGCCACTTTTGCAAGTTTTGCAAGAAGCCTATTTGCATGATCTTGTACCTCTGCACCCTCACGCATCACTGGGACATTGACAAAAGTTGACTGAAAACTTACCACTGCCCTACTGATGAAATCGGCAAGGCTTGCAGCTAAAGCTGGCCCCAGCAATGCATTTGCGTCAATCGCCCCGACTTTAATGCTCATTCGGCACTTGCTTGGCACACTTTCGATTTCAACTGCACCCCGAGAGCCAACTAAGGCGAAGAGCCTGAAGCTGAAATGGTTTAAAATCAACGCAAGCATCACCATCCGCTGCCATCTTTGCGCCATGACGTTCCAAGCACGTAGTGTTGTTTTGCTGCTCACGTCTCTCTTGTTTGTGCGTGTGTCTTGCTAGTCTCATGAAAGTCCCACTTCAACACACCTTGAAAAGTGCGGTTGCGTTTTACGCTTGTCATGTAGCCATGCATATGAGGATGTGTGACGCTTGAATTCACACAACAATTGCAGCGCTCTTTCGAAGGGAGTTTAGAACAGTCAAACCTCGCAGGTGAATCTCGAGCAACTCAAGGACATAGCAACAACACCCACATGGCCCAAATGCCATTGAATACTTGAACAACTACCATGTGGCAAAAACTTCAGAAGGGTGAACAAATGTTTTGAGCGGTCCAAGAGTCAAAACCAGTTCCGCCACCTTGATTCAAGACTTTCTGCTTGTTGCCGGACAACGTTGCCGATCTACAAAATCCATCAAGCAACCCAAAAACAAACACACTCAATTTGCAACCTTGAAACTCATCGGCGGCTAGCACGCCGACTGAAGAAAAAAAACATGCTCGGTCACAAGGTTTCTTGCGGCGAAAAAAATTTCTGAATGTCGAGCCAAACTGAGCGAGCCTAAGCTGACCTCGCCCGCGGTACGCTCTTGCGAATCACGGACCGCTGTCCGCTGATTTAGGCGTGGGCGCGCGCGCCACGCCGTGCGTACGCACGACACGATGTCTGGCCCTTTTAATACGTTTCACGGGGAGTGAACATGCCCTGCTTTAGGTGCACCGCGTGCCCTAGAAGCAGTGCACTTTCCACCAACCCGGAAAAAGAAATGCGCGCTTTTCTCGCTTTGTGGGTGCTCTTTGTAAGGGTAACTCAACCAGGCAGTTCTGCGGCGGAAGCCTGTCAGACTCTCGTTGCCTGAAAAATCCGGCCGCATCCAGCAGTGTTGTGTTTTGTCAGTTTGCGTTCGCTTGCGGGCGCAGCTTTGCGATCACGCGTGCATTTTCATGGATTTGCGGGCGCGTGTTGCGCGCCGTTCACGGTTGTGTTTTGTCAGGTGCTGGCGAAACAACGCGCCAGATGCTGAGCAAATCACTGCAATTCTTGCAAGCTTTGCTGCTGGCAGGGACTTCCCGTGGTAACAAAAGGATGCCGTCGTGCGAGCCCCGAACGAAACAAACAGACAAACAAAACAGGAACACCAAAACACAAAACAGCCAACAGGAAAACAAACAAAGGGGGCACAGAGACAAGGCATAAGTGCTGTACACGCAAGCCTCCACATGAAACTAAATTCATGAAAAGCATATCAATCGCAGTTCTAGTTGACTGTTGAAGCCAGTGCTGCAAGAAAAGGCTCATTTGTAGCAAAAGAGAAAATATCCATGCACAGCAATGGCAGATCATGGATCGAAGACGGATTGCAAGACTCTCGTCAAGCCAAAATATCCAAGCACAGCAAGGCCGATCATGGATCAGAGATAGATTGCAAAACCAAATGCAAGGCCTCAGTATCCAAGGAGACAACATGGGGGGAGGTGCGAAGGGGTTGGCGATGCTAGCGGTGCTGGGATGAAGAGGTGCAGAGCGTCTGCAAACTCCATCAAAGTTAAGGCATGTTGCACTGCTCCTAGCTTGAACCCAAACATGAACCCCCAAAAGAACAAAGCAAGTCCGAAGCGGCCGCAGTTCTTTTTACCGGGATTGCTGAAAGTAGCACTGCTTCCAGGGCACTGGTGCGCCTGGAACAGGAGGTGCGTTGACCCCCGTGAAACTAAAACGGGCAAGACAATGCGTGTCCTTGCAAGTGAATGCAGTGCTTGCAGGGCGTGGCATGCGTGCCCGCGCCCAAGGTCCGGAGACTGAGTGGTCCGGAGACCAGAGTTGGTCCGGAGACCTGGCCCGGAGACCAAGAGGTCCGGAGACCACCAACGAAAGTGCAGAGCGTCTGCGACCTATACTTGCAGAGCCTTGTATAAGGCAGTGCAGGGTGGGTGGGTGGGTTTCAAATGAAACCGCAGGTTTGGGTCAAGGCTAGGAGCAAAACGGCCACCGCGTAGTTCGATTCACAACATGCCCTAAACACAAGGGAAAAGAAACCCTAAGCGTTAACATGTTGCACTGCTCCTAGCTTGAAACCAAACATGAACCCCCAAAAGAACAAAAGTCCGAAGCGGCGCACTTTTTACCGGGATTGCTGAAAGTAGCACTGCTTCCAGGGCACTGGTGCGCCTGGAACAGGAGGTGCGTTGACCCCCCCTTCAGTGTTTCAGGCAACCCCGGTATAAGCGAGCCAGCTGGGCCGCCGGCCTCATCACCCGCCCTTCAGAGTGGGGTTGTACCTGGCAGGGCAAATGTCCGCGTGACAATGCACGCTTGCAGCTGTGAGCAGCCTGTTGCTCAGGGTCTGCACTTTCTTCGGTCAGAGCGGCTTGATGTAAGCGGCTGGCTGACGCAGCCAGTTGTTCTGGCTGACAGGGCGAAGACGGCCATTTGGTCGCAATGCATGTTTGGATGCAAATAAGGCTGGCTACAGGTGTTCCGGGCGCCAGGGCGCATCCATCGGACACAGCTGAATGCCTCGGCCTGACATTGCTAGGCCCGCAGGGCTGACGCGTCTGCGACTTTCAGGGCGATGGCTGAATCGGGCCAACCGACCTCTGCTGAGATCGTCTGCCCAATCATTGCACCTTCCTGGAACGTGCGTCGGCTGCAGCAGCACATTGTGAGCGTGAGCCCAGAAGGCTGTTAACTGCACGAAAAGTTGCAACGGCCAGGAGGTCGTGAACAACTTGTTAAGGCTTGCTTCCGTTGCGGAATTGTCCGTGCCTGAAGGCATGCTGAACGAGTAGTGCCCACCGCCAATGTGGCTGTGGGTTGCTTGCAGTAGTGCTAACTGTGCCAGCGTCTCGAAACATGCGATGTACCGCTGTCCAGGCTTGACAAGGCAAGGCCATACGGCCCGTATGTCCCGCATGTTCCAGGTTTCGGCAAACTTGAGGATGTGATTGCACAGCCCCCTATCCCTACCAAGTCGTCTTCGGCACACGCATCCGCGGCAGCCAGTGCTTGCAGCTGGTGTGGCCGCGCCAAGGGCTGAACGGGCGAGTGCTGAAAGCATAACGCCAGCCATGTAAGGCATTGCTGGCTTGACTTGGAAAGGCTAGTATATGGGTTATTGGGGTCCGCGATGCGCACCCACGTGGGTTTGCTAGTGCCGGGCACCCGCGGGATGTCCTGAGGGCAGCGCATGGTGCGACCTGAAATTTCCAAGATCTTGGAGCCCACTGT
Source organism: Effrenium voratum (assembly GCA_963377175.1). Classification (NCBI taxonomy): domain Eukaryota; class Dinophyceae; order Suessiales; family Symbiodiniaceae; genus Effrenium; species Effrenium voratum. The sequence goes on along the minus strand of CAUJNA010001603.1, from coordinate 25,718 downwards.
GATCCACAAGCCGGGAAGGCTATGGCTGGTTTTGAGATCCTTGTTCAAGGATGCTGTGAAGGCTGACCACATTTGAGGCGGTATCGAGCGCATCGAGCCTGGTGGGCTGTTGAGGTCTGAGTATAGTGGCGCTAGCCAGGATCTCAGACGCAGTGCAACGCTGGTGGCCCAAATGAGCAGGCCTATGCACTGCTCGAGTGTTTTGCGGAGTACCCGTCGGCTCCCCAGCAGTGCTTTGATCAAGGCGTCCAGCTTGGTCAGCTTAGCGGACACGAGCTGAATGGTGTCGTGGGAGAAGTTGATCTCCCAGCCTTTTTCCATGAAATTGGCGCCGCAATGGCGCAAAAGAAAAGCACCACCAAGGCAAACATATCTGGCGCGCTATCTCGGAAGAGTGCACACAGAAGGTCGTCCACAAAAAGGAAGGCTTTGTGGGGCTTCCAAGCCAGCAACCCATGCACCTGGCGAAGCAAAAAAGCGCCTGTGCGCTGCCACCAGAATGCCGAGAAACGGCCCCCAAAATGGCACACTCTATAGTGATAGAGTTTTCCTTGAAAGGCGAATAGTAGAAGGCCATGCTCTTCAGGGCGGACCTGCACCTGTTTGTGCGCGGCTTTGAAGTCAATGCTGGCGCCCATGAAGGCGCCTGGAGTGTCCTCCGGCTGCGTGGACAGCGCCAGGTCCGATGCCATTGGCAGGCTGGTAGATGGCATCTGGTATTCACTTGGCACACGGTGCTGTCCAGGACAAGGCGCGGCTCTTTCCCTTCAGCAAAAACGACATTTAATTTGCCTACGGCAATGCCTAAGGGCAATTTTTCCCGAGCCTCGGCGATGCTAAGGCCGGTTTCTACAATCCAGTTGTTGGCAATTTCATTGCGCAGCAAGCTTTGCACGGTTTCTGGTTCGTCCTCGGCCATCTTCCAGTTGCCCTCACAGATTTCCAGATCCGGCGGCAGGGCGGAGTCTGGCTTCTTTGCCGGTCATTGAAGGCTGGGTGGCAAGGCTGACACGGCTCCTGTCGGTACCCCGTGTTGCAGAAATGGCAGCAGGAAGGCCTGCAGCAGGTGGAGTCTGTACGGCTGCCCTGCCTCGGGGCTCATGTCTGGAGGGCAGGGCAATTTTAGAGCCGTGTAAGCTTCCAGGCTTTCGGACGGCGAGAGGGGGCAGTCCGGAGAGCTGCTCTTGATGTGCGCCAGGATTTGTGGCACCAATTTGCGCTCATGCATCCAATGCAGCCAGGGCCTGGCGACTGCTTGCAGTGGGTGTTCTGGCTTGGGAAAGCAACAGTCTGCGGCGCCAGGAAGGAACCTGTTTTGCTGACCCTTCCTATGCCTACCTGGGCAAGTTGCAGGGCCAGGGAAGGAGGGTATTTAGCGGTCAGAGTGCTGAGGTATACCCCTTGTTCTTTCACGCCTGCAATGCTTCGGTGCTTGTGTGAGTGATTGCAACGGGCCTCCAGGGCCTGTATTTTCAAACTGTTGCAGCCGAACGCCCCCGATTTGGAGAAGGCTTTATTGCGCCTGCAGGCGTCTACCCACACCAGGGCACATTGGTGATCGCGTAGCATTTGGAAGTTAGCCTCTTCCAGCCAGGACATGGCTGATGGCGGTTGTTCCCAAACGCCTACGCCTCCTTTGGAGACCACTGCTCTGAACAGGGCTCTGCCGCGGTCGTGAATGGTCTTGCTATCCAGTAGTTTCTTACGCTGCGAAGGCGAAAGGCCGGGGACCCCGTTCATGTACTGCGGCGTTCTCAAGGCTTTGGGGCGTAGTTTGAGTCTGGAATATTCCTTGCAAGGCGGGGCAAGCATTATCAGGGCCACGATTCCTGACCAGCAGAGTCTGAGAAGGGCCACGAAGACTACGTTATCCAGGATGTCGTGCGCAGTGTCTCCATCCAGATCAAAGGGCTCGAAGCAGTCAAGGCCAAGGCTAATGGCTGCCAATGTCACCGGGCGCCTACCTGCAAACATCCAAAAAGAGCCTCTTTGAGGCTGAATGCCCGATGAGCTTGCCTGGGCGGGCGTGCGTGGCCTTGGCGCCTGGCTCGTTACGGCGCGCATAGGGCAAGGCTGGAGTCAGGGCAGCTTCCACCGGCATATGCAATGGTGAAAACGGCGCATGAGGCCCGCTGTGGGGCAAGGCCGGCCGCGGTTTGGCTGCCCGATCCTGCGCCGGTCCAAGATCCGGGCTATTTCACGTGTGTTTGTTGTGGTCCACGGCGGGGTGCTTTTGCTGGCAGCCCACTATGGCGCACACGTGGGCGAAATGGCACTGGTCGTTAGTGCAAATGCCCGTCTGGTAGCGCCGGCAGACCTCGCGCCCTTTATAGGTAGTGCACCACTCTGCTTTGGGCTTTGGCGATGGCGTGTCTCCTTTGGATTTCCCCTTGCCTTTCTTGGTGGGGCGTGAAGGCACGCGGGCTGGCTTAAGGTCGCGCTTGGATCCCCTCTGCCGTGGTGTTGCGGGGCGTGGCGGTGCTGGCACGGATGGCTTGGATATTTTCGGGCGCAGCTGTAAGAGGCTGCGCACATCGTTTCTCATGCGCAGCTCGTACAAGGCATCATCCAGGGACCATTGCTGCCCTAGAAGGTCGGATATGGCTGCCCAGAGCTTGCGATCAGCCGACAAAAGCTCTTGGGTATTCACCGTACGAAGGCCTAGGTTAGGATCTGGCTGTGTGAGACACAGGTCGGCTATCTTCTTGTCGAAGGCCTTGAGGTTCGACAGGCGCGCTGCTTGGCACAGGGCCAGGGCATTGCGAAACACGGTCTGGATGCGGGTGAGCCACCCCGCTGACAGCGAGTGGTGCTCCACAGACACCTCTGGTGTGTCGTCAAAGAAGGCCTGACTCAGGAGTTGCGACTTGCTTCCATGCGCTCCTGGTATTGCCGTGATGATTGCCAGGGCACCCACTTCAGGGACTGCCCAGGCTTCAGGCCCTCGTGCACTAGGCTCAGGCTTAGCCGATGGCACTCGGCTAGAGGCCGTAGCGGAGGGACAGGCGCACAGTGCAACACAGGCTTGAAAAGGCTCACGAATGCTGCAGGCGAGGTTGCCAATCAAGTGCACTGAGGTAAGGTGCAAAACGGGCTCACGGTCCAAGTGCATTGTCACAACTTTTGTTCATTAGCAGGTGGCGTTGAAGGCAAGGCTGTCACGGGGCAGGGTGTCTGCCGGCTGCATGTGCTTCACCACAGGCTGAGACAATTTTCACACGGTTGAAATGCGAAGGCTGAGGCATCACGCTGTGCCAAGTGGTGGCAGTGCCGATGATGAAAAACCTTGCGTTTCGGCAGAATGTGGACAGGCCCGGGGCGTAGCGGCGGCTCACAACTTTTGTTCATTAGCAGGTGGCGTTGAAGGCAAGGCTGTCACGGGGCAGGGTGTCTGCCGGCTGCATGTGCTTCACCACAGGCTGAGACAATTTTCACACGGTTGAAATGCGAAGGCTGAGGCATCACGCTGTGCCAAGTGGTGGCAGTGCCGATGATGAAAAACCTTGCGTTTCGGCAGAATGTGGACAGGCCCGGGGCGTAGCGGCGGCTGAAAACCTATTGACCCCAGCAGCGCTTTGCGGTGCTGGCGCAACAGACACCAAATTGCAAGGCAAGTAAGGCCGGACACAAGAGCTGTGGAAACGGCGAGACACATTCCAAAGCACAGCAAGGCGTCCATGGTGGCGTTTGCGTTTCAAATGAAACCGCAGGTTTGGGTCAAGGCTAGGAGCAAAACGGCCACCGCGTAGTTCGATTCACAACATGCCCTAAACACAAGGGAAAAGAAACCCTAAGCGCCTTGAATAGAGGCAAAGTTGGGCGGGTGGGAGGGTTTCCAACATTCTTTAAGGTTAGAAGCATTAAATGGTTATGAGATTCATAATAGGTCATAAACACAGGAAAAAGAAAACAAACAACCCGCACAAAAGAGAACCCACAAAGCAAGAAAAGCGCGCATTCCTTTTTAACCGGGTTGGTGGAACGCGCACTGCTTCTAGGACACGCGGTGCACCTAGAGCGGCATGTTCATTTTTTCAGTGTTTTCCACGCAACCCCGAGAAGGCAACGCTAGGTCAAGGATAGACAACTTAAAATGGAACTGTGGCATGCAATGCAACCTTGCTGTTGCCATGCGCTCATTTTTCGCTTGCCAGATGTTCTGGCCGCCATGGCACATCGATAGGGCACAGCGTTAGATCTTCTTGCTTGGCAACCTTAGCAAGAAGGGAAAGGCCGCGGTGTGTCACCTTGGGCACCCACTAAACGAATCAGTGGCGGGGTGAGAGCTTCTTGGGTTTGTAGAAACCTGGAGCATGCGAGAAGTCCGCGTGGCCTGGCCTTGCCTTCAGCGCTACATTGCGTGTTTCGAAACTCTCGCGTAACTAGCGCTCTTGCAGTCCACGCATAGCCATATAGGCGGCGACATAACTCCTTCAGTCTGCCTTGAGACACTGATAATTATGGAGAAAGGGAGGTGTTAACAAAATGTTGACTACATCTTGGCTTTTGCAAGGTTTTGCGCAGCTCATCGCATTATGGGCCCATGCACAAAATGTGCTACTACAGCCGTCTCATTTGCCAGGGCGCTACAATGAATGGGCCGATGACCTCCAATTTAGGCCAAAGCGGGGAGTTTCTCCTCCCTGCAAAAAGCTGCGCGCTACCATGTGGATGCCACGGAATTGCCAGCGCACACCATTCTTGCGACCTTCTGGCACCGCCTTTGAGGGAGTTGGTCCGGGTCTTGTCTTTTGACTTCTCTCCAGACACTGCACGCTCCGGCTACTTTGCATTTAATAAGCCGGGCACACAGGAAGGCGATGGTGCTCCTTTCCGCAATTGTGCCTTGACCAAACGCTGAAGGTGTGTTTGCAGGCCCTACCACAGTGACAGCAGAGCCAGCGCCTGGACTGACAGACCCCCAGTCGCCTTGGACCAGCAATTTCAACTCTTCGCATTCGGACAGCGCTGCGCCTGAAGGCACTGAAGAGGACTTTGGTAACCCCGATGAGAGCCTAGCTGCGGTTCTTGCCGCCTTCAAGAAGCCGTTCTTCTAGAAGTTGCGGACCATAAGCCGGGGCGACTCTGAGAAGCGCCTTCTCTGCGATAGGGCCAATGCTGACCGCTTTGTGAGTGTTGGCCAGTTGGTGCAAGCAGTGCTTCCATCCTCTGGCAAACACGACAATGCTGCTCTCTCTTTAGAGGGGGTTTCCCAAATGGATTCTATTCTACCTGAGAGGCTCCTAGCACTCGTCCGTCCAGGAAACGACCTCCTGCGAAGGATTCGAAGTCTAAAACGACCCCTAGATATCCAGGTTGCATTTCAAGCGAGCCAACCTTTGCAGGGCTAACAAAAAACCCCAAAAAAAAAAGGAAAAAAGGGGTCCCAAAAAAGGGGTCCAAAAAAAAAAAGGGAAAAGGGGTTTCCTTTGGCAAAGCTTGACATCGCTTGAAACGCAACCTGGAGCCAAATTGCTGCGCATATCTAGGGGTCATTATTTTGCAGCCACACGCCTGCACGCAGTGTTTTAGACTTCGAATCCTTCGCAGGAAGGTCGTTTCCTGGACGGACGAGTGCTAGGAGCCTCTCAAGTAGAATAGAATCCATTTGGGAAACCCCCTCTAAAGAGAGAGCTTGGCCTGCTCTGCAAAGAAGCGTGCTCTGCAAAGGAGCGTGCTCTGCAAAGGAGCGTGCTCTGCAAAGAAGCGTGCTCTGCAAAGAAGCGTGCTGTGCAGAGGAGAGTGCTCTGCAACTACAGCACCACGGCGGCCATGAACGGCTCCATCGCCTCGGCCAACAACGCCACGCTGGCCACGGCGGCGGCCAACTACGCCGCTGGAGGTCGACACCAAGGTGGCCAACGCTCTCCTGGGGGCCGTCACCGCCGCAGCGCTGGCCTCCGAGCTCGCAAGCCGAGACGCCTCCATCTCGGGGCTGCAGGCCTCCAAGGCGGACGCCAGCGCGCTGACAGCGTACGCCCTGCTCTAAGACAGCGGCGGCCCTCCTGCACCACCCCTCCTCGGCAAGGCGGACGCCAGCGCGCTGGCCGCCCTGCTCTCCGCGGTGGACGGGCTGGACACGCCGCTGGAGGTAGACACCAAGATAGCAAATGCCCTGCTGGGTCTCGCCACCGAGGCCTTCGTCGCAGCGCAGCTTGCTAGCCGGGACGCCAGCATCACGGCGCTCCAGGTGGCCAAGGCCGACGCGACGCTGCTGGCCTCATACGCCACGAACGCCGCGCTCTCGGCCAGCGAGACCACGCTCCAGAGCGCCCTCGACGCAATCCTTGCGGAGCTCGCCGCCCTGCAGCTTTCCGGCAGCGGAGTTGTTAACGCGCCGGCCTGGGCGGGCTTCACAACTTGGGAGCTCGCGGAAGCAACATCGTTCGCAACCTGCATCTGGAGGCTCCTCTCTCTGCTGCGCTGGCCAACGGCGACGACACGCTGAGCATCACGGCAGACTGCTACTCCGTCGCGGCGGCGGACGCGGCCCTCGCGGCTGCGCTGCTGGCCTACTACACCTCCTCACAAGTGGACGCGCTGTTGGGAGACTACCGAACGGGCACGGCGCAGGACGCGCAGACGCAGGCCGCCATCACAGCCGCGCTGCTGGCCTACTACACCTCGGCGCAAGTGGACGCGCTGTTGGGAGACTACCGGACGGCAAGCGCACAGGACACGCAGACGCAGGCCGCCATCGCGGGCACGCTGCTGGCCTACAGGACGGGCCCGGACCAGGACGTGTTCACAACCAACCAGATCACCTCGGCGCTGGCGGCGTACCGCTCAGCCGCCGACCAGGACACGGCAACGGCCTCGAGCATCGCAGCCGCGCTGCTCAGCTACTACACAATCGCACAAGTGGACGGTCTCCTTGCCGACAAGCTCGGCGTCACGGAGGCAGCCTCTGCCCTGCAAATAGCCGTGCGCTTTCGTGACGGACCTGCTGGCGGACTCGCTGGCCCTCGCGGGCTTGGCCACGCTGGACGGGCTCACCGCACAGGGCAACGTGGGCTGCGACCAGCTGCTGTGCAACGACGTGAACTGCACTGACGTGTTCACCACGGGCGTGGACGCCTCGGGCGCCATTTCCTGCGCAGCGCTCACAGCCACCGGCACCGTCGCCAAAGCCGCACTATCGTCCACCGGCGCCGTGTCGGGCAACTCGCTGAGCATCACGGGGGCGGCCAGCGTGGGCCTGCTGAGCTCCGCCACCGGAATCACCGGCAGCACATTGACCATCAACAACACGGCCAACGCAGGGAACTTCACCACGGTGGGCGACGTGTCCGGGCACGCTGACGGCCTCGGGCGCAGCGACGGCGCCACGCTGACAATCACCGGTGCGGCGTCCGCGGGCCCGCTGGACTGCGAGAGCCTGGACTGCACCTTCACGGCCACGAGCGGCGGAGTGTTGACGGGCAGCGTGGTGTGCGGCGACGTGACGAGCTCGGGCACGGTCTCCGCGCCGCAGCTCTTCGCGTCCAACACGCTCACCGTGACCAACACCTCAGACTTCTCGGACTATCTCTTCCTGACGAAGAACTGGGCGGGCTGGAGCAAGCTGCAAGTGTCCAACGGCCCCCGACAGCTGCGTCTGCTGGGCAACCAGAGCGCGAGGGTCTTCCTGGAGCGGGACGGCGGGGCGCACCAGTGCGAGCTGATCATGATCAACGACGAGGCGCTGGTGCAGACGAAGAGCCTCTCGACGCAGCTGTCCTTGACCACAAACCAGAGGAACCCCGGCTGCCTCGTGATCGCAGGCAACACGGGCAACGTGGTCTGCAACACAAGCTTCACAAATTTGTCGGACAGCCGGGTGAAGGCGGAGATGACCGATGCCGACATGGCGGAGCTCAAGCAGCTCTTTGGCGGAGCTCAAGCAGCTCTTTGACTCCGTGGAGGCCAAGCAGTACAAACGCCCGGACATGAACGAGGACCTGAGACTGGGCTTCGCCTCGGACGACTTCGCAGGAACGAAGTGGAAGAACCTGACGGGCACCGCCCGGTGGAGCGACGGCACGGAGATGGTGACTCTCGACTACTCTCACCTCACCAGCGTGCTCTGCAGGCGCAGCGCGGGAGAAAAAAAACTGTGTCCAGCTGTGCGAGCAGGCCTCCTCGTTCTAGAGGAACCTTGCTCAAGCTCCTTTTTGGGGCAACAAAGTTATTTTTTAAAATGGAGGCGCTGAGGGACCTGGCCGACGACTTCAACGTGAGGGACCCGCGGAAGCTGTACCGACTTGCGAGGCAGCGCGACCTCGATGTGACGCAGGCCATGGCCTTCGAGGCGCTGAAGGCCGACGTGGGCCGGCAGGTCGGCCGCCGAGGGGCCGAACGACCGGCTGCAGGCCTCGACTTCAGCCAGAACACCCGGTACGGCCTGGTGGTGATGGACGTCTTCACCCGGGAGGCCGCCGTGGAACCCCTCCCAAACAAGAACGCCGAGACGGTGGGCCGGGCCACCAAGCGCGCCGACGGGAACTTTGTGGTCACGACAGACCTGGGCAACGAGTTCGCCACGCTGGACCGGGAGCTGCCCGAAGCCGTGCACCGCACGAAGCGGCCCGAGGACCGCAACGCCACGGCCGTGGTGGACCGGGGCATCCAGACGCTGAAGAAGGACCTGGCCACGAGGGTGGCGCGCAGGGGCGGGCAGTGGATTTGCGCGGGCCGGCCGGTGCACGGCGCGCCCGAGGACGTGGAGAAGCAGCCGGCCACAGAGTTCAGGGTCCTCCAAGACAACGCCGACAAGTTCCAGCACAACAAGGACCTCACGGACCGGCGCGTCAAGGCGGTGGAGGACGCGGGCGCCTTCCGAGCGCAACCCTCAGTTCAGTACGGCGACGTGCAGCAGCTGGGCGCAGTGGACTCCATGACCGTCCGAAGCACGGAGGGCCGCGAGACCCTGCTGAAGCTGGCGCTGCCGGCGCCGCAGGGCAGCGGCAACGCGGCGGGCCGACTGACGAGACGGGGCAGGCCGGCGGCTGTGAGGCAGCTGGACGACTTCCTGGCGCCTCCGCGGCCCAGGACCCTCGACTAGCCTCCTTTGCAAAAAAAAAACTGGCTTTTAGGCATTGCTCAGGCTCCTCGTTCTAGAGGAACCTTGGTCGGACCCTTTTTGGTACAAAAAAACTGTTTGATCACAGGGCAGGGCGGAATTGCCTGATCCTGGTCGAGCGAAAAAAAAACTGGCTGTTAGGCATTGCGCAGGCCTCGTCGGAATTGACTGATCCTGCGCAAGCCCCTTTTCGGGGAAAAAAAGTTTTGAGACATTGCGCAGGCTGGGGGGGGAATTCCCGGATCCTGCTCAGCTCCTTTTCGGGAAAAAATCAGTTTTGAGGAAGTGCGCTCTGCAAAGAAGTGTGCTCTGCAAAGAAGCGTGCTCTGCAGAGGAGCATGCTCTGCAGAGGAGCGTGCTCTGCAGAGGAGCGTGCTCTGCAGAGGAGCGTGCTCTGCAAAGGAGCGTGCTCTGCAAAGGAGAGTGCTCTGCAAAGAAGCGTGCTCTGCAAAGAAGTGTGCTTTGCAAAGAAGTGTGCTCTGCAAAGAAGCGTGCTCTGCAAAGAAGAGTGCTCTGCACCCCTTCCGCGCCCCCGAAGCTGACTCGCCCCCCGTCCCCTTCGCGCCCCCGAAAAAGAGAAGACGACACACACAACTCCAAAGCTGACTCGCCCCCCGTCCCCTACGCAGTTAGACTAGACCTTGCCCATCTTTTTTCTATAAAAAATCCTAGGGTCCTCCCTACACTTTTAGCAACATTCTAAAACAGCACCTCAAAAAGCACATTTTCAAAAATCAACATTTTAAAGCAGGTAATTTCCTAGTAAGTTCATCCATATTTTAAAATATATTTTTTAAAAACTAAATTTTTCAAAATTTTTAAAAAAAAATAGATTTTAAAAAATAAATTTTAAAAAATAAGTTTTACAAAATTTTTAAAAAAAATGGAAAAAAATTAAAAAATAAATTTTACAAAAAAAATTAATTTTCAAAAAAATATTATTCCAAAAATTATGATAAATTATTTTACAATAAATTTTATCACAAATTTTGTAGACATATTATGGGCAAGGTCTGGTTCATTCGTTTTTTACGGGCACCATTCTTCCTTAATTCTTTCTATTATTTTATCACACGTTGTTTCATTATAAATATTACCTCTTATTTGTTTTCTAAACATTCCCATTATTCCAATTGCACGTGTTATTGTATATCTAAGTTCGTGAGTTTTATACTCATCATTTAAAAACTCGTGTAAAAAATCAAAGTCATTATCATTCAATGTTTCATATTTTAAACGTTTAATGCTAAAAGACATATTGTATAATCTTTTTACCATGCTATAATACTTAAAAATAAAATCATTAGCATGTCCTTCATCATCGCCCTGATATAATAAATTATCAAACCCTTCTATAGTTAAGAAATTATTCATTTCAATAAACACAAATATTTCTAAATCATCATCAATAGTTTCATTATTTCTAATATCAATATCTTTGTTATTCATATCATCAATTTTGTTTATAATTCTATTGCAATTATTGCATATCATATATTGACAAATATAATTACAAACGCCATTTGTAAAACCCTGTTCAATTGGTAATTTTAGCATTTCACAGTCCTCACATTTATAACTCATAAACTTTTTTCAATACATTTTTAGCATCATGGACTGTATCACTCATCACACTATATAATAGTATTATAAAATTTTTCTTTAAATACTTTTTACAAGAATTTTAATTTTAAATTAAAATTAAATTAGTAAATTAAAATTATAATTAAATTATCATAATTAAATTATAATTATCATCATTTACAACTACAATTACATAATTTACAAAATGGGATGATATTTTCTATTGTATGAGCTAATTCATTATCTTTTCGTTGTGCTGTTAGATTAGTCATTGTATTACCATTTTTCATATCAATAGTAAAACCGCAACCGCAGTAATTACATTGATTATTTATATTATCTAAAAACCATTGAGTATTTACATAACCTTCTCTAGGTATGCTTCTTTTTGCTTTCCTGTCTTGTTCCTTATAATTCAAAATTTTCCTTTCAAAATAACTCAATACATTTTTGATTAAATACATCATCAACATCCTTTGTATATTTATAAAATTTGACTTTGTTTAAATCACGAGCACGTGTTACCGCTGTAAAAATCCATTCTGGATAATTCTTTACCAAAAAATGATTATAATCAAAAATTGTTATGGTGTCATCAATGCTACTACCTTGAGTAGAATGACATGTAGAGCAAGAAGAAAATATAAAATTGCTTCTTATTTTAGCAACTTCTACGGATTGTAAAATTTCGGTTTTTACATTTTTTAATGTAAATATTCCATCACTTCCAATATGAACTATTTTATATTTGAAATTTACATTAAAAACTGATGTTTTAGTTTTAGTATATTCTCTACAAATTAAAAATTCCCCTACTTCATATTCATCCTTTCTATTTTCTAACTTTCTAATTTCATTTGATACATTTTTACAGGTTGTATTCAAAAATGCTATGTTGTTTTTGGAACTACTTATGTCTGTGGTGTATTCAAAATATTTTTCAATAATAGTTTTAATTGGTAATTTATTAATAAAAATATCATATTTTATATTCTTGAGTTTATCCTTATCTTCCTGTGTGTTAAGTCTCTTACATTCTTTCAATATTATATTATGTGTAAAAATATTATCTATAATATTGTCAGTGTATAATTCATAGTCTTGAGTATTTGTTATTTCTTGCACTGGTTTTAATTGCTTGGTGTCTCCTGTTGCTATTATAATTTTGTTGTGCTTATTCTGTCCAGTATATATTTAAATTACTAAAATAGATTTCATCAAATACTATTACATCAAATTCTGTAAAATCAAATGGTTCTAATTTAGCATCTCCATAATTAATACCAAAGAATTTATTTATCGTCATTGCTTCTCCTTCAAATGCCTGTATTAGTTTATTAGTAGGACAAATAAAAATTACCTTATAATTTTTATCAACCATTTTTTGACATATATATGATTTTCCTGTGCCCGGTAGTTCACCTCTGATCATAATAGGATTATTCTGTTTAACAATCTCTATAATGTTATCAGTGTCGTATTCCTCTTTAATATCAATAGTTTTACTTTCATAAGCTGGTATTTTTATTTATTCATTATTTACAACGTTAAATTTTACTGTAGGTATATCATCATGAAATTCTAATAATTGCTTTGTTTTTTCTTCATTGCATGTATCAATTACAAAAGCATCTGTTTTTACACTATATATATTAATATTATTAGTTATTAGTGTCTTAAAGTCTCGGTTCATTTTAAAATTGTGATGTTGTAAAAGTAGTTCTTTAATATATCTATATCCGTTTCTTAATACTGCCTTATCCTTCAAATTCAATATATAACATGATGCCTTTACATCCCATTCATCCTCATCAAATCCATAATATGTTGTAGTTGCACCTCCTTCGTCGTCATATTCGGTTATCATTTCGTGATATTCGCTTATAATATGCGATAACTTATTAATTTTACCTCCGTACTCTGTTTGATAATGGACTGCTTCATCAATACTTTTAAATAAAATACTTTGATGCGCTGTAGCACCTCCTTTTCTAATAATCCAAAATTTACATTTGCTATTAACTTTTTAATTAGTTTATCTAATGCTTCGTCATGTTCATCTATATTTGTTTGTAAAAGTTCATTAATAATATTTGTATATTCAACCTTATGAATAAATGAAGGTTGTTTATAATATAAAATATTGATTTTGTGTGTCTTATTCTCATTGATGAATTCCTTCAAAAACTTGCCATATACTAGATTATATTTTTTGTTGAAAAATAAGTTGTGATTACCACTTATTACAATGTTTCTAATTGCTTGTTTTAATTCATCAGGATTTAAAAACAAACTTAAATCATGTGTTTTACGAAATTCTATATAAGTAGCAACGTCAATACCTTTACTATATGCAATAGAATATATCATCTGCTTGGTGTGTTGATTTTTCTCTATTAGTTCCTTAATGCTGTCCATTGTTGTTTTTAATTGTCTTACATTTGTATCTATAGTTTCAACATAATATAAAGTTAATTCATGGAGTTCATCTATTTTAATTTCATCGTTGTATTTTTCCAATGATCAAACTGGTTAAATACTGGTATTTCCATAATATTTAAAAAACCTTTGGTAAATGCTTTATTTACATCTATTTCTGTTTTATAAACTAAATTAATATTACTCGATAATAAACCCGAAGGTGCTATACTTCTTGTTTCATGTAATATTTTAATATCAATGTCGTTATAAAAGGATTTATGCGATGATATGAATAAGGATTTGTTGAAATTAAACATTGCTTCGTTCATATTGTTGTATGTAGTTTCATTGCTCACTGCAACCCATCCATCGCCGGAAGATTTAATTAAATTTTGAGTTTTTATGATATATGTTATCTTGTTCAATCTTAATCTTATTTCATCAATAATACCTGTGTATTTAATTCTGGGTTCATATCCAATATTCAACAACTGGAATAATAATTCTGCCAAATTATTATTTTCAGGCACTAAATATATTTCTTTTGTTTTATCATCAGTTTTAATTTTAAGTATATCATCTATACATTTAATCATTGTGTATTGCGGCGGTTCTTCTCTTTCATTTATATAATAATCAGTGTGTGCCTTTATAGTAGGTAGTTTTGTTATTAATTGCTTCTGTTGTATCTTACATAAATCATAGTTTAATGTGTAAATATGGTTATTCTTCACCATTGCGTAAAAGGTTTTTATATGGTGGTTTCTTTTTCTGGTTCATATTTATAAACAACTTCATTTACAAAATTGAAAATTCTAACTTGAATATTAAACTTTTTGAATACTGCTTCCATTTCTTGAATGGTTGCTCCTACCTCCTTAAAATCATCCCTACCTATGATTTCAATAATTTTGTCTCTGGTTAGTCTGTTGCGGGTTTTTTCATTCATGATCGTATCACTGTAAAAATCAGTTAATGAATTTATCCAACATTCATTGTCTATATAATTACCTTTCTTGATTGCCTTTTGTATAGTGCCCTCGCTCATTTTAATAGGTGTGTGTATATATTTATGATAAATTGATACGTTTGTAGCATCCCTTAAGTTTTCGGTTAATATATTAAACTTTTCGCCGTTTTTATTCATCACTTCCACTGATAATATTTTGACACATTCAATATCATTATAAAATTCTGTCATTTCTCTATATATTTCATTAAAATCTTCATCTGTTGTTAATAGATTTATTGTGTCAGTAAATTCGTCATTTGGTGTATCATTATTGCTTCCATATCGTATATCCGAGTTGCCTAAGTATTGAAATATCTTTTTTTTTATAATATCTGTTGAAATTGTCCGTGCTTGAATTGTAACATTAAGATTATCAAAAGTTTTTGTGTAAAAATTCATTAGTCTGTGTTTAAAAGCAGGTTTAGATTTTATCTTTGTATCTTTGTTTTCCTCTCTTGCTGTATACAACATAAATTGAATAAAATAAGTCTTTTTCGCCCTTACTCCTCTTGGTTTATATACCCTGCCTTCTTCTTCCTTCTTCGCTCTTGTTTCTGTCATTCTTTGATTTAAGGGTTTTGTATCCTTGATTTTCTTGATATTATCCTTGTATTTTTGAATTGCTTTGTCATAAACCTTTTTGTCAGTAGAAGTTAAACCTTTGATTAAATTTTCTGCCGTTGCTACATTTGATAACTTTCTTTCAGTATAAAGTTTAATAATCTCCTCAATCCTTTTTTTAGTTGCATTATTTGCGTTCTGTGTTGAACTTCTTTTGAGTTTGTTTAACTCGTTTATATTACGCTGTAAAAACTTACTCATAATATAATCTATATATTTATATTATAAAATATTTCTTTAAATAACTTTTTTACAAGAAAATTTTTATAATAAAAATTCTATATATTTTTTAAACTTTCAAAATTTCAAATCTTAAGAATGGTCGTGTGTTATGTTCCAAATAAAAATAAGATTGTCCTAATTTTGTTCAATCCCTTCAACTTTATATTTTGTAGGCAACCAATTACTACTCCTTTCCTTTTCAGTTATTGCTTTCTTTCTGTAAATCTTCACTTCGTCACCTATGTTAATTTCAGGATATTTACGGGTTCTAGTTGCTTCGGTTGCCATTTTCATTCTTACTTTATAATTGTTTTTCTCCTTCAATGCTTCCGCTGGTGTCATTCCTATGCTTGAATGTTGCATTTTATTATTATAAGTTATTAATATTTCAAAATTATAATCTGTCCATTGTATATGTTCCTTTCCTTCTTCTTCATCTTTTTCAACCCTTTTATATAACATATCTTTGTAGGTGCGTATAAAGCGTTCTGCAAAATTAGGATGTCCTCTTGTGCGGTATAATTCTATTCCTTCTTCTTTGAAATAATCTTCAACTGTTTTATTATATAAACTGCCTTCCTCGTCGCTATAAATAATTTCTGGTTTGCCTTTCATTTTCTGCATTCCTTCCATTACTCCCGCTAATATGTCAGGCGGTTGTTTTGACTTAATAGGTATTACTGTAGAATATCTGGTAAATATATCAATTAAAACCATCCCTACTTTAAACTTTTGATTGGGTATGTCATTAATAAAAAAAAATAGATCTAATTGAAATTCAAAGTATGGATGTGGAGAAATAAATGAATTTTTGCCTCTTAATTGCTTCTTCTGTTCTATGTTCTTTTGAAACCATTCTTTAACATCATTTAAGGTTATGCTTTGTTCCTTTTGTTTAGCATCCTTATAGGTTGTTGTGATACTTCCGTATCCTGATCTATCATAATAGGTTTTACTAGTTATATCATTTTTATTAATATTTGCCATATTAATAAAGGTGATATTATTTTAAAATATTGCTTGTTGGTCAATCTTCCAGAAATATAATTCCTTGAAATCATCAATGCTATGTATATTACAATGTCTAAAAGGTATGATATTTACACCTAAATAATATCTTAATATTAATTTAATACTTGTTTTAACTAAATACCACGAGCGCCATTGAAGTTTGTTTTTGTTTATTTCTTCTTGAATTGTTCTACTAAACCCATTCCATACAAAATATTCTTTGTAAGCGTTCTCAATATACATTACATTATAATATTTTTTAATAATATGAAAAGTTCTTCTATTCACTAATTGCTTCAATGTTTTTCAATCATCCTTAACAAAATATTCAGGTAATAAAGATTTACTAACCATTCTTTTAAATTCTTTGATGGCGGTAGGAAATGGAAATAATTTAACCAAACTATATAATTGTTGTTGTTCAGGGTGTAGTGTTTTAAATTCATTGTCATCTAATATACTATGAAATTTACAACAGTTTTTACATTGTAAAAACTTACTTATATTGATACAATGTTCGCTTAATATTTTTTATTGAATGTTTTAACTTTGTTCTTTTCAGTTCTACAGTCCTCACACATACTCACCATATAATAGTATTATAACATATTTCTTTAAATACATTTTTACAAGAAATATTTTTATAGTAAAATTTCTATATATTTTTATTTTTTCCTAAATTTATGGTTTCAAATCCCCCGCTCTGTGGGTTTCAAATCCCCCGCTCTGTGGGTTTCAAATCCCCCGCTCTGTGGGTTTCAAATCCCCCGCTCTGGGGGATTCCGCTAAACACCACCTAATTTAAGGATTTTTGGACAAATCCCCCGCTCTGTGGGTTTCAAATCCCCCGCTCTGTGGGTTTCAAATCCCCCGCTCTGCGGGTTTCAAAACCTAAAACCCAAAAAATGCACCAAATATTTATTAAAATATATAAATTTTAATAAATATTACTTAAAATATTTAACTGTTATAATTTTATATGTTTGCGCCTTATATTTTCTGGGTTTTATATTCTGTAAATCTTCTGGTTTATTTTCATAATCGATATCTTTTAAATTAATTTCTCCATTTTCTGCCATCTTGTCTAATTTCTTTCTTCTGTGAAATCTTATAGCACTTGCCCTTTTGGTGTCCATAAAGTCCTTTTCGTGTCTCCTTATTTGATAATATAATCTGTTATATAGTGCCAGTTGTTCCTTTATTTGTTCCAGTGTCATATCTTCAGGTTTAATACTCATTATATTATATATTATATTATATTATATATTTCTTTAAATACATTTTACAAGATTTTTAAACTAAATATTTTTATTTTTATTTTTATTTTTAAAGACTTCGTTTTCCAAATATTCTACACGAGCAATAAGTTTTGTTAAAGCATCCCAACTAATACAGGCCATTCTGTCATAACACATTGTTAAGTATTCTCCTGTATCATTTACAATATTATATTTAGGATTTGTGTATTGTTGAACATCTTGAGCAATCCATCCTAAGTCAGTTTTTTTAGTTTTTTGATTTTTAACAAATGTTTTAATCTTAATGTTTTTTACCATATTTATAGTATCATCTTCTACATCTTCTATATTATCTTTCAGTCTCTTATCACTACTTAAATTAAATCCATTAAATGATGAAAATTGAGTATCATCCAATTGTAAATATTTCGTGCCATCAATATAACTATCAATAGTTGTTGATGCTTCTAATCTTAACACAGCATCACTATTTAAATGTCTCAAATTGATTTTATGAGCAATTCCAAAAGTCATATCGCCGTCAATAGTCCAATCGCCTCGCAATTCGCTATTGCTTCCACTATTCAAAATAATTTTATTATCAGCATATGTTGCAGATAATCCAACAACCAAATTATTAGAGTTTGAAGTGTTGCTATTCCTAATTATTAAATCATTTGTATCGACATACATTTCAGCATTATCAATTATTAGTTTTGATGTGTTGCCAAATTGAACATTGCCACTCGGTGAATTTTGTAATAATAAAGTATTTCCTGATACTGACTGAAGTTGGTTGACTTCAACTTTCTTACCAGAAACCATTGTTAAATCGCCATTTGTATATACATCACCTAATATATCAACTGGTTTATTGAAAATGGTTTTAGATACAGCACCATCACACATAAAATATTGATTAGAAGAATTTGTAATATCGCCAATACTACAAGCAACAAAATTAGGATGATGAACATAAAAACCTTGAGTTGCCGATAGGGTGTGTGTTTCTAAATATGGAGTTAATGCATTGTCTAAATTATCAATTTTAGTTTTAATATGTTGAAAAATCATTATTTGTAAATAAATTACCTTTCATATAAACAGCACCTTCAAAATATGAAGTTCCGTGTGCTTGAGCAAAATTGTATGAAGTATGAACATTACCATTAATTGTAATTCTTGAAGCATTATTAGGTCTTCCAATAATAACATCTCCTGTATTCCATCCTAACCATAATCTATAAGGCGTAGCACCTGTTAGTCCTTGATAAGAGTCTAACTGACATCCTCGTTTAAACTCGAGTCTTTGGTTACTAACTGCGTCCTGGATTCTAAATATTGGATTAGTATTATCTGTTAAACTAATAATTAATGGTGAGTTCATTGTTTGGGCAGTTGTGATTGTTTTATCTAACTTTTGTAAATCTGCTGATATTAAACTATTAATCGTATTTCAATTTTGAGTTATTAATAAATCTTGTGTCGTGTTGTCTGATATGATTGAGGCAAATGTATTACTGTATGCGGTATTTGTATTGAATAAATTAGTATCATTTGTATATAATGTTGATACATCTGCTTGAATAGTTGTTTTTTCAGTTGTAGTCCACGAAGCACCTGCTCCTGCTTGTAAGTTTGCTATATCTGTTAAAATCGTTGTTATTGTGTTTCCGTGCCCTGTTAGGTTATTAATATTTGTGTCAATTAATGATATATGCGAGGTTATTGTATTTTGATGACTATTAACAAATGTCATATAACTGCCTACAGTGTTATTTAATATTGCTATTCCATTTGTGTTTGTTGCTATGTTGCTATCGTGCGTTGTTAATACTGCTAAATGTGATGCTAATGTATTATTATGTCCTGTGATTAAAAACGAATTGGAACTAATACTATTGTTAAAACCACTAATTAAAAATGTATTAGAACTAATATCATTAGCATTTGTGTCAAGTTTAGTTGCATTTGCTGATATAGTCGGTAGTATTGAACTTATGGTTAATCCGTGCGCTGTTATATTATTAAGGTTGCTTGTGATTGTTCCTAATTGATTTACTTGTTCGTCAAACATTGTTGTTGATGTTGCATTAATTCCTCATATTGCTGATATGTTTGCATCTATCTTATTTGTGCTAAAATAAGAGCATCAACTTCTTCAATTGTATAACCTCCACCTAATGATCCTGCTGTGTCTGCTAATTCTTGTTTCGTAGCATAAACACTGCTTAGAGTTGATGGTTCTGTTGAATTTGTTAATACTAGTTCACTTGCTACAATCCTGTTTGAGCCGTCCAGTGATAATGTTGAAAACATAATTATTATATAGTAGATTATGTAATAATTATATTTTATCTTTTCTTTCCTCTTGAACCAAATATACCTTTATTTAATGCGTTATATTTTTCTCGGTTCTGTCTCATATATTCATTTTGCAATAATTGGTAATGCTGCGCTATATTTTGTAGCGGGTTTGCAGGCGGTTGTGGTTGCATTCTTCTTGGGGGTGGTGTCTTCGCTATTATATTATTTTGTTGCTGTTGTTGTGGTGGAACGTATTGCTCTTCTTCGTCGCGATATTCTACCTTCTGGGGTTTTGCTATTGGAACTGCTTTTGGTTTAGGTTTTATAGGTTTAGTTTCTAATGGTCCTTGGCAATTGCGTTCGTGACTGTATCTGTATGATTTTAATGTTAAAGTTTTGGCACATTTTGGACAGGTTATTTTCTTTTCATTGCGTGCTTGGGTTTTTGAATTGTTTTTAAGAGGTTCTACATGTTTTGTTTCTTGTGTTGGTTCTAATGTTGGTTCTGCCTTTGGTGCTTCTTCTTCTTCAATTCGTGGTAATTCATTTACTGGTGCGTCTGCTTCAATTGTATTAGTAATTTCAGGTTCGACTTCTGACATATATAATATATTATACACTTTGTCTATATTTTTTATATATTTTGTCTATATGGACAAATTGAGAAATATTAATATTAGTTATTCAATTGTCTAATTGAAACAAAAGTGAGAACTGTATGGGTACGCCGTGAAAATCAATAACTTCGTTTCTTGAAGTTGTAATTTTAAAGTGTAGTCGCTTAATATTTTTACCGCCTACATCAATAAAATCTGCATATATAGGTGAGGTGTAGTCGCTAATGACTCCGCCTAGTTGTTGGTTAATTTGAACTTTTTTATTACTGAACTACTAAAATTATTAGGTGCCGAATATTTGTAGTCGCTTAGTTGAGGTGAGTTAATATATACATTCTGAAAAGGAACTAAATTAAAGTATCCACTTAACCAAGACGACGCAGGATCATAGGCTTACTTAATAAATAATTAATAGATTTTGGTCTTAAATTGTCATATTCAAACTGTCCTCTGTTCCATTCGCCATTTACATAAGTTTCTAATTCTTCATCTGTAGATATTTTGATTTTGTAAGTTAGAGGGTCATTTAATTTAAGTTCCATTTTGCGTTCGCTTTGTCCATATACTGTTAAGAATAAGTCAGGTACAATATCATTAAATGCCGTGTTTAATTCTGATTGTATTTTAAATGATAATTGATTGGCATAATAAATTTCACCGGATACATCAACGGCAGTGCTTCTTAATAAGACATTGGAACTATTATACAACATAATATAGAATCTTTCATAAAAACCCTTCTCTGTTGTATAAAACGGAGTGCTGAATGAACACTCTGTCACGAACATTTTTGTTCTTGGTGGAATTTCAAAGTTTTGATCAAGTTCTATAATAAAGTCACTGGTAGAATTGCTTTCTGATAATCTGTAAGCACTATCAACATAGATTTTTTTATATGTTAATCTATCACTCATAAATATAATATACAATAGAAATTAAATTATAATTATTATTATATGATTGGACGACAATTATTATTAGGTGCTATAGAAGGCAGGACGCCGACGCAAATGATGGCAGGTGTAGCAAGTGCTAAGGCATATACGGCAGGTAAGGATTTAATAGAAGATGTATTTTTTAACCATAAAAAGAAATTGGAAGACAAAGTAGGAGGTTTCAATAAACATTTTGATAAGCAAATAATGAAACATAAAACACGTTATGCCGAAGAAATCAATGTTCAAAATAAAAATAAAATTGATGATGTTAAAGGTTTAGACGCTGCGTATTCAAATGTAAATGGAATAACGAGAATAGGCAACACATTATATATTGGTGGAACTGGTGCTAAAACGGGACTAAATCACAAAGTCAATGATGTAATTGCAGATTTGTTTTT
Source organism: Effrenium voratum (assembly GCA_963377175.1). Taxonomy (NCBI): domain Eukaryota; class Dinophyceae; order Suessiales; family Symbiodiniaceae; genus Effrenium; species Effrenium voratum. The sequence continues at coordinate 4,285 of CAUJNA010001603.1, read as the reverse complement.
TATCCCTACTCATAATGTTCAATTAAGCGAAAGATATAAGGACGCAATGGAAGAATTAAGTAAAACTCCAGATGTGAATAGAATTGTTGGTCACAGTTTGGGCAGTTCCGTTGTTCAAGAAATCAACAACAGACATGGCAACAAATATGCTACTACTGTTTATTCATCACCTTTTGTATCAGGAAGCAATCAACAGAAAAACCCGCGACACTTACGATTTAGAAATCGTGGAGATCCTATAGCAATGTTTGATGACGCGGCAATAACTGGAGAAATAGAAAGCAATAATTTACTAGATAAACACAGTTTCAATAATTGGACAGGACAAGGTATGACTGAAATTAATCCTACTACTGATATTTCTAATGGGTTCAACCCGAATGATAATTCGGGTTAAATGCTTCGCGTTTCAATCCTAATTCAACACCAGAACAATAAAATATCACTAATATTATAATGTATAGAAACAAAGACAAACAAAACAAAATTCCATTAGAGAAGAAACTGACAAAAGAACTGTCAAAATACGATAAAAAATATAAGAATTTAGATTATGATACTATAAAAGATATAGTTGATACACAAAAAACAATTATTTAATAAATACTATAAAAAATACAACTTCAAATAATTCTACTGCAATGCTTCCACATAAGAAACATAGAAAAATAAAAAAAATAAAATCTAAGTTTATCATATATAAGTAATGGATAATATAATTGCAGAAAGTGAAACTACAATGATTAACTCGTGAAATTTGGACTTCCAGAAACAGCACAATACATCACAAACAGAAGACACGTTAATTATTTTCCATCGGGTAGTAATGTTTATAACCCGAAAGCGGGTAATAAACAAATTAGATTTCATATATCAGGTGAAGACAACACATATATTGATTTATCTTCTATTCGTTTATTTGCCAATCTTCAAAACACCGACGGAACACGAAGCCATTTTTTACGCCCGTTAGGTAATTTGTCATCCTTCTTCAGTCGTTATAGATGCACTGTTGGAGGTCAGCAAGTTCAGGATATTATTGAATATAATAGACATTGTGAATTGTATAATTCTTTTAAAAGTCAAGATGCCAGAGATATGGACGATTTAGAAGGTGGGGCTAATCCTCGTTGGGACGATGACTGGCGACACACATATGCTACTGGCTTAGCAGAAATGTTAGATGTTAATAAACGAACCAATCCCGCTGCCGACCCCGCAGCGGTTACATATCCAACTACACGAGATCATAACAACTGGGGAGACTTAACAGCGCGATATACTCGCCATTCGGTAGCAGGAATTCCCGGCGCTAATGGTTATATGCGATTAGGACATAAACCAGTACGCGGACTGTTAGAAAGCAATTATTATTTACCTCTTCGTTACGCTCCCCTTGAACTGGAATTTACAATTGTATCAGACGAACATGCACCAGTTATTGCACCATTTACCGTTACTGATGCCAATACTCAAAATGATGCCAACGGTTATTATTTCACAACTGGAGATACCAGCACCTTGTGGGAATTAAATAATGTAATCATACGAGCTGAGGTAATACAATTGGACAACACGGTCAACAATAATATAGTAAAACATTTGTCAGAGGGTCAAAGTTTGAAATTAGTATTTCCAATGTATCACACTATGACACAATCATTCAACGCGGCAGGAACTGAAATTAATATGAACATTGTTAAATCCGCTTCTAAATTAAATGGTTGTTTTATTACTCTCTATCGCCCACCAAGCGCAGGTGTAGATGCTGATAATAATAATTACTACAGACACGATAATTATATTTACAAGCGATGGAATTACTTTTACAATCCTATGATTAATTCAAGAATCTTTGACGGTTTAAACCCAGATGGCGCTGATCGTGAGCGTTTCCAAGGAAAGGGCTTTCAAAATTCTGAATTAGATTTGACTTGGCAATTACAAATTAATAATAAGAAATATCCAGAGTTTGAATGTCAATCAATGGCAGAAACTGCATATTATTTAAAACGAACATTACACTATTTGAACCCTGATCAAGATGCATTTAGCATTTCCTACAAACGCTACAGAGAAGATAAATTTGTTATTGGGATTTCATTTGAGAAAATGGCAGACACTAATTTTACTGGACAGAACACTAAAATGGGTGGTTTACTCGTTTTTAAATTGAAAGGGTCAAACAAGTCATTTACAACCGATGAAGATGTGCGAGAATTATTTGCGCATATGATTTCGGAGTCTGTTCTGGAATTAAGAGAGTCGGGTAGCATTCTTTACGATTAAAAAGTTGTAAAAAGAGAATTTTATATAAAGAAATATCACGTTAATATTTTATAATTATGGAGAATAAATACTATAATTCTAAAATATATTCAGTAAGAAATAATTTCAATGACGAAATCTATATAGGTTCAACATCAAGCGATTTATGTAAGCGAATGGTAAAACATAGACGCATGGCGAAACAAGAACCGTTAAAATCACCTCTTCATACTTATATGAATGAACATGGTATAAATAATTTTATATTGAACTAGTTGAAGAGTACAAATGTGAAAATATTGAACAGTTAAGAAAAAGAGAAGGTGAAATCATTAGAGAAATTGGTTCTTTAAATCATAGAATAGCAGGGCGACCAAAACAAGAGTATAGTAAAGAATATACACAACAGAACAGAGACCGAATAAATCAACAAAGAAACGAAAGGAGAGGAGCAAACCGAGAAAACAAGAGAGGAATATAAACAATACGGAGCATTGTATAGAGAGAGGCACCCAGAAAAAATCAAAGCGTGGCATACTACAAAAGGTGATTGTCAGTGTGGCGGAAAATATACGTTAAGTCATAAAGCAGAACATTTTAGAAGCAATACCCATAAGTCTTATGAACAGCGGATGTCAGAAAATAATAATTAAAATCTATGATAAATATATAATGTATAAGTTTCATAAACGAAATAATTTAAAAAATAAAGGTAAGCTATTTTTACAATCCTCACAAATTAAATATAGTCCATTTGATCTAAAAGATACAGAATATCTAAAACACCTACACGAACAAATGAAGTTAAGAAACTCACAAGAAGCATCGGTAGCATTAAGGAAATAGATTGACGAAGGAAATAAGAGAGCAAACTATGTAAATGAGCTGGATAGAATGATGGGCGAATTATATCGTCCTAACTTGCCACATGCAACAAAAGAACATGTAAATAAATGGTATGAAGATACAAAAAAGTTAATATTTACTTAAAATATATTGATATAATAAGATTTTACACAATAAAATCTTATTATTAATAATAGTTCTTCACAAAAATATTATTAATAATATTTTCTACTTAATATTATATCAATATGGCAACTACAGCAAGTTTAGAATTAATAAATCCATATGCAAAATTTGGATTGAAACGACGACCTACTTATGAAGAAATCGCTAATTTAATAGGCGAGAACGAACAATTAACAGGAAAACTACCTAATAGAGACGCTACATTTTTTAAAGCAAGTCCTCAGGGTAGTTTTTTTGATGGAAGCGACCACTTAGAATTATTGAAAGACCAACAGATGAGAATATTAGACAGGCAGATGAGAGAGATAATGATGAAACAGGAAGCGCGCAGAAACGGGCACACTTATGCAGTGCATAGGATGAATGCTGACACACCATTAACCAGAAACGCAGAAGCAATAGAAGATGAATATGATTTTTCAACACCGCTACAAACAACAAGACAACACGAGGCAATGGTAGATACAAGGCTACAAGAACTAGCAACAGCAACAAAAGAAAGAGTAAATGAAGTGAGTCAAGCAATGGCATCAAATTTAAGAGATATGGGCGGAACAATTTTTCAAAGAATGCTAGGCAATAGACAATCAGCACCATCGGCAACAACAAGAACAGTACCGGATAATCTCCCAGTATTAGAATACGAGGGTTCGCCAATTTCAGGCGGAGATGATGCCCAAGTAGAATATCAAGCAACAGGAGCATCAAGTTCAACGCCACAACAACCACCACCATTGCCAACGACGCCATTATTTAAAACAACAATAGATAATAATATTAGTCCTGCTTACTGGAAAGAAAACCCTAATTTAACAGTAAATGATATTAAATTTCAGTTTTATTTAAGAGGAATTCAAGTGCCAGAAGAAAGCGAAATACAAGAAGAATTGAAACACAAAGGCAGAGGCAAGGCGAGAACATACAAAGAATACTTAACAGATATGATTTTAGACACTATTGATAATGGCGGATGGATAGTAAATTT
>CAUJNA010001602.1:980035-1069783 GCA_963377175.1 Effrenium voratum | reverse complement strand
TATTTTTTCATCATTTCTCGTATTGTTTCCTGTGTTTCATTTTCTCCATTATCGGATGGAGTAACTCCCCTCCCAAAGCGTATAGCAATATTATGTACGTCTGTTTCTAAATTTATATCACCGTCTTTGGATTTATCAATATTCATTTTTTTTATCTGATTTACTTATTTTAAAACCAACTGGTATACAACTGCATTTGCAGTTCCCTTTCTTTGATATTTCTAATTCATTCTTCATCTCTAACATCTTCTTACACATCGGACAAGAAAACTCAATAACTGCTGTTTGATTAATAACTTCTTCACTATCTTCATCTGTTGACGAAACCGTTGTTTCTGTCTTATTCTTTTTGTTTTTCTTTTTCCCCATGTATATTAATATTTACATTTTTATTTTTGATATATTGCATTCCTAGCTTAATTAATTCCAATGAATAATAACAACAATTTTTAATTTTATTATCAGTTATTATTATTTGTTCTAAATTCTCTACTTCATCTATTATATCAATATAATCTGAATAACTCCTTTTCATATATTAAATAATAAGATAAAAAATAATTTGAAAATATAGCATGCTTGACTTGTTTTTTAGTCATTTCATACTGTTTATTATATTCATTAATTAAATATTTATTGTATAACTCTTTAACAATAAAATTATTTTCTAATATAAATATTATTTTTGCTTTCATATTTTCAATATTATCTTTGCTAAGTGATTCGTAAATATTCATAGTTGGATTAATATAAAAACTATTACATGAACTAATATAAGGCGAATCTAAAAATATCATAGTATTTTTATTATTTTTATATTCGTTATATACATCGACAGCATCAATATTTGTAAATTTAATATTAGCTTTTGTAAAAAAACTATAAACTGGACTACTTTTGATATCATAAAATGAAAAATTAGATCGTAATCCTCCAGAATCTAATGGATATATACCAGGTCTTATTCTATAGTACTTATTATTTATATACCATTCAATTATATTTTTATTAAGTCGTAGACTTCTATAATAATCTTTACCATGTTTTTTTAATTCTTCTAATCCATATTTTAATTTATCATTAAATGAATTTAATTTAGATTCATCATTCATAATTTCAAACATTTCTAATAAATATTTATTATTATCATTAAGAATAAATTTAATATCTGGATGTTTCAACCATATATAATAGGATATAGCTGCCGTTCCACAAAAAGGCTCAATAATAGTATCTATTATATTAAAATCAATTAATTTATAAACTTCTTCAACTTCATTTCTTTTATTTCCATGATAAGCAATATAAAAATGATTTTTCATTATTTATATATATTAATAATAAGATAAAACAATTATTTAATCTTATTATATTCATGCATGTTAGAATATTCGGAGGGCACAGCAATTGGGTTTTCTTTACAAATGTATCAAACTAATTAGTTTTCAATGCTTATTGATTGAAGTTGATGAAAGAGCCTGTTCTACTACAATAGACCCCATTCATATCATAGCAATGCTTTCATACAATAAACAATATTAAATTATTTTCTAAATATGTTTAATATTAACTATATGTCAGATGTTCCAATAATAAAGCCAATAAACATAACTGAATATGAATTCAAACAATCTAAATATGAGCACGTGCCAAAATTACCATTTAGAAGTATTATAGTTGCGAGTTCGACAGGAGGCAAAACAGTCTTGGTTCAGAACCTTATCTTAAATGTTTATAGAAATTCATTTGCAAGAATATTTATATTTTCCCCCAGCGTTCATAATGACCCAACCTTTACAGAAGTTAAAAAATATACCAGGGATGAGTTGCACGTGGATGATGAAAAAGAACAAATTTATTTTGATAATTATAATCCAAGTGATTTAGAAAATGTAATTGAAAGACAGAAGAAAATAATTAATTATATGAAATCTAAAAAGATAAAGAAACTACATTCAATATTAATCGTTATAGACGATCATGCCGACGATCCTAAATTTGTTAGATATAGTAAATTATTACATGGATTATTTACAAGAGGTAGGCACGATGCAGTAAGCGTAATTTGTTCAACACAAAAATACAATGTTTTGGCGCCTATCATTCGTTTAAATGCCAGTTCACTATATATTTTTAGGTTGAAAAATGCCAGTGAATTAATGAGTTTTATTGAAGAAAATAGCGCCATTGTTGACAAACAGCAATTATTAGATATGTATCATCAAGCCGTTAATTTTGCTCCATATTCTTTTTTCTACGTGAATATGAATGCTAAGAATGTGAATGACATGTTTCATATCAATTTTGAACAGGCATTTCAAATTACTGAAAATTAATAATATTATTATATGTTAATATTATTAATTTAAATTAACGAAGCATTGCAAAATTGAAAGGCAGGTAATTTGTATATTAATTTGTCAGATTTTTCTTCTTCTAATTTCTCAATTCGTGCCACGCATTCTTGAAGAGATTTAATAATTAAAGTGTCTGCTCGTGTTTTTTCATCTATACTTAAAACCTTAATGTCTTCCAAACTATTATTTTCATTATTTTTACTTTGAAAAGCACCCATTATATATAACATTATTTAGATTTTAATTTTTCAGAATTATAATTTTGTTTTTCTTCTCCGTCTTCTTCTTCTTCGTCTTCAGTTGGTGCTGGTATTTCTGTTGGACTTTCGGATGAAGAACTATGGACAGTAATAGGTGGAGAACTATGAACACTAATAGCTTCATTTGATGAATTGCTACTGCTACTTTGTGCATTTCCTGCTGTTATCTGATTAACTAAATCTGCGATATTTATTGTTGTTGCAATTGCGCTATGTGATAAGTTTAATATTATATCTGCTACGGTAGCGCCGTTGTGTAGCATTATTTCTATCATTTTTGTCAGTTTGAACTTCTTTTCTTCTTCATCGCTGTCCTCCTCGTCTGGTGGTTTCTTTGGCGGTGGTTCTGGTGGTTTGTTGTTGTCAAGCATTGTAGTAAAGGCTGACACCATTGTGTCGCGTTGGTTTTTCAGTGTTTGTGTTGCTTGCGTTCTTGTTGGTTCATGTCTTTTGTATGTGTTGTGCCAAAAGTTTTTAAGCATTATTTTAAACATATTATCTTGGTTTTCCTTTACCTTAAACGCTTCAAATGTCATATTTAATTGTTGATTTGCATCATTATATAACTTTTCTTGAGTCTCTCTGGTTTCTGTGGCGATTGTATCTGTATTGGTTGCAATGTCAATAAATTCTCTCGGTATGCCTTTTTTCATCGTTTTCGGTGGTTGTATTGTTGTTGGTGTGTTTGGTTTTGTTAGGTTATGTGTTGAAAAACTGTCGTCGTGATCATAATTATCATTGAACTTCTGCTTCTTTCTTTTCAGTATATTTTTAGTTAATATTATCATTATTATTATTATTATTTATATTTTTATTTCTTACCTTTACCCTTAAAACTTGCCTTGAGTTCTTCTATTCTACCTTTGCTCAAATTTGCTATCCAACCGCCGTTATCAATAGTGTCTAAAATCACTAAATATTTTTGTATGTTCTCGCCTTGCCTCTTCCTTTTTGTTTCAATTCTTCTTGTATTTCGCTTTCTTCTGGCACTTGAATTCCTCTTAAATAAAACTGAAATTTAATATCATTTACTGTTAAATTAGGGTTGTCTTTCCAGTAAGCGGGACTAATAGTATTATCTATTGTTGTTTTAAATACTGGCGTCATTGGCAATGGTGGTGGTTGTTGGGGTGTTGCACTTGATGCTCCTGTTGCTTGTTGAACTGGTGTCGCGTCAAAATTGTCATCTACTGCTTGAGGTGATTGTTCAACATCTTCTACGTGCATTGTTTGCTGGTCGTCTGCTACTGCTCCACCTGCTGGCGCTTGACGTGGTTCTGTTGGTGCTGATTGTCTGTTTGCCACCATTTTATGAAATAATGTCCCGCCCATATCTCTTAAATTTGATGCCATCGCTCTGCCTACTTCTTCCGCTTTCCGCTTTGTTGCAGTTGCTATATCTTGTAATTGTGTATCTACCATTGCCTCGTGTTGTCTTGTCGTTTGTTGTGGTGTTGAAAAATCATATTCGTCTGCTATTGCTTGGTCGTTTGTATGCTGTTGTGTATCTGTATCCATCTTATGAACTGCATAAGTGTGTCCGTTTCTGTGTGCTTCCCGTCTCATCATTATCTCTCTCATTTGCCTGTCTAATATTCTCATTTGTTGGTCTTTCAATAATTCTAAGTGGTCGCTTCCATCAAAAAAACTGCCTTGAGGACTTGCTTTAAAAAAAATAGCATCTCTGTTAGGTAGTTTTCCCGTTATTAAATCATTTTCGCCTATTAAATTAGCGATTTCTTCATAAGTAGGTCGTCGTTTCAATCCAAATTTTGCATATGGATTTATTAATTCTAAACTTTGGGTTGTTGTCATATTGATATAATATTAATTAGAAAATATTATATTGATATTTTTGTGAAAAATGTTATTAATAATAAGATTTTATTGTTAATAATATTTTTGTGAAACATATTATTAATCTATATCAATATATTTTAAGTAAATATTAACTTTTTTGTATCTTCATACCATTTATTTAAATGTTCTTTTGTTGCGTGGGGTAAGTTAGGACGATATAATTCGCCCATCATTCTATCCAGCTCATTTACATAGTTTGCTCTCTTGTTTCCTTCGTCAATCTTTTTCCTTAATGCTACTGATGCTTCTTGTGAATTTCTTAACTTCATTTGTTCGTGTAGGTGTTTTAGATATTCTGTATCTTTTAGATCAAATGGACTATATTTAATTTGTGAGGATTGTAAAAATACTTTACCTTTATTTTTCTTATTATTTATTTTGTGGAATTTATACATTATATATTTATCATAGATTTTAATTTTAATCATAGAGCAGACTTCCGGATTCGCGTAATTCCAGAACAGACTCCGAAATCATATGCACAAATAATTCTCGCACATCATCATTATCTGTCAGTGCTCTGTTACTTCCTTTTAGTTTAAAAACGAGTAAGCCTCCTTGTTTCGTATTCTGGCCTGTAAAATTAGTGTCCGCCATCTTTTCAAATGAAATCCCAATAACGAACTTGTCTTCTCTGTAGCGTTTATATGAAATGCTAAAGGCGTCTTGGTCAGGGTTCAAATAGTGTAATGTTCTTCGGAGGTAGTAGGCACTCTCGGCGAGGCTCTGGCATTCAAATTCTGGATATTTCTTATTGTTAATTTGTAATTGCCACGTTAAATTTAAATCTTTATCTTGAAAACCTTTACCTTGGAAACGCTCACGATCAGCGCCATCTGGATCAGGACCATCAAAAATACGAGAATTAATCATAGGATTGTAAAAATAGTTCCATCTCTTATAAATATAATTATCGTGTCTGTAGTAATCATTATTATCAGCATCTACACCTGCTCTTGGTGTGCGATACAATGTAATGAAACAACCATTTAATTTAGAAGCGGATTTAACAATGTTCATATTAATTTCATTTCCTCCCGCGTTGAATGATTGTGTCATAGTGTGACACATTGGAAATACCAATTTCAAACTTTGACCTTCTAACAAATGTTTCACTATATTATTGTTGACCGTGTTGTCCAATTGTATTACCTCAGCTCTAATGATTACGTTATTTAATTCCCACTGCGTTGAGGTGTCTCCAGTTGTGAAATAATAACCTTTGGCATCATTTTGAGTGTTGGCATCGGTTACGGTAAAAGGCGTAACTACTGGTATATGTTCATCTGATACAATTGTAAATTCCAGTTCAAGTGGAGCATAACGAAGAGGTAAATAATAATTGCTTTCTAACAATCCGCATACTGGTTTATGCCCTAATCTCATATAACTGCCACCAGGAATTCCTGCAACTGAATGGCGAGTATATCGTGCTGTTAAATCTCCCCAATTGTTATGGTCTCGTGTAGTTGGATATGTTGTTGCCACAGGGTCGGCAGTGGGATTGGTTCTTTTATTGACATCTAACATTTCTGCCAATCCAGTAGCATATGTGTGCCGCCAGTCATCATCCCAGCGAGGGTTGGCACCACCTTCTAAATCGTCCATATCTCTGGCATCTTGACTTTTAAAGGAATTATACAATTCACAGTGCCTATTGTATTCAATAATATCCTGAACTTGTTGTCCGCCTACAGTGCATCTATAACGACTGAAGAAGGATGATAAATTACCTAACGGGCGTAAAAAATGACTTCGTGTTCCGTCTGTGTTTTGAAGATTGGCAAATAAACGAATAGAAGATAAATCAATATATGTGTTGTCTTCACCTGTTATATGAAATCTAATATTTTTGTTTCCTGAATTTGGATTTTAAACATTACTACCCGATGGAAAATAATTAACGTGTCGTCGGTCTGTGATATATTGTGCTGTTTCTGGAAGTCCAAAATTTAGCGAGTTAATCATTGTAGTTTCTGATTCGGCGATTATATTATCCATTACTTATATATGATAAACTTAGATTTTATTTTTTATTTTTATATTTTTCTTATGTGGAAGCATTGCAGTAGAATTATTTGAAGTTGTATTTTTTATAGTATTTATTAAATATTTGTTTTTTGTATCAACTGTATCTTTTATAGTATCATAATCTAAATTCTTATATTGTTTATCGTATTTTGACGGTTCTTTTGTCAGTTTCTTCTCTAATGGAATTTTGTTTTGTTTGTCTTTATTTCTAAACATTATTATTAATATTATTGATATTTTATTGTTCTGGTGTTGAATTAGGATTAAAGCCTGTGTCTATATTGGTAGTAGGATTTATACTCGTGAGTCCGTTTCCTTCCCAATTTTGATATCCATGGTTTTCTAACACATTTACTGAACCAATATCAGCAGTAATCGCGGCATCATCTAATATTGCTATAGGATCTCTGTGATTTCTAAATTTAAGATTTCGTGGGTCTTTTGGTTGATGTGCTCCTGAAATTAACGGCGATGAATAAACTGTAGTAGCATATCTATTTCCGCTTCTCCTGTTTATTTCACGTGCTACTGCTCCTGCGAGACTATGTCCAACGAGTCTATCGACATCTGGATTTTTCCTTAATTCTTCCATTGCATCCCTATACCTTTCACTTAATTGAACATTTCGCGTGGGTATAAAGAATAAATCAGAAATAATATCATCAGCAAGATGTCCAGCACCATTTTTAGCACCAGTGCCACCAATATATAATGTGTTACCTATTCTTGTTATTCCATTCACATTTGAATACGCGGCGTCTAAACCCTTGACATCATCAATTTTATTTTTATTTTGAACATTGATTTCTTCGGCGTAGCGTGTTTTATGTTTCATTATTTGCTTATCAAAATGTTTATTGAAACCTCCTATTTTGTCTTCCAATTTCTTTTTATGGTTAAAAAACACATCTTCTATTAAATCCTTACCTGCAGTATAAGCTTTATCACTTGCTACGCCTGCCATCATTTGCGTAGGCGATCTGCCTTCAATAGCACCTAATAATAATTGTCTTCCTATCATATAATAATAATTATATAATAATTTCTATTGTATATGATATTTATGAGTGATAGGTTAACATATAAAAAATCTATGTTGATAGTGCCTACAGATTACAAGAAAGTAATTCTACCAGCGATTTTATTATAGAACTTGACCAAAACTTTGAAATTCCACCAAGAACAAAAATGTTCGTGACTGAGTGTTCATTCAGCACTCCGTTTTATACAACAGAGAAAGGGTTTTACGAACGCTTCTATATTATGTTATATAATAGTTCAAATGTCTTATTAAGAAGCACTGCCGTTGATGTATCCGGTGAAATTTATTATGCCAATCAATTATCATACAAAATACAAACGGAATTAAACACGGCATTTAATGATATTGTGCCTGACTTATTCTTAACAGTATATGGACAGAGCGAGAGACGCATGGAGTTGAAACTCAACGACCCTCTAACTTACAAAATCAAAATACCTACAGATGAAGAATTAGAAACTTATGTAAATGACGAATGGAACAGAGGACAGTTTGAATATGACAATTTAAGACCAAAGTCTATTAATTATTTATTAAGTAATTATATTGTATATGATCCTGCGTCATCTTGGTTAAGTGGATACTTTAATTTGGTTCCTTTCCAGAATATATATATAAATTGTCCACAATTAAGCGATTACAAATATTCAGCGCCTAATAATTTCAGCAGTTCAGTAATGAAAAAAGTTCAAATTAATCAGCAACTTGGCGGAGTTATTAGCGACTACACCTCGCCCATATATGCAGATTTTATTGATGTAGGTGGTAAAAATATTAAGAGATTACACTTTAGAATAACAACTTCAAGAAACGAATTAATTGATTTTCACGGCGTTCCCATTTCCTTTAGCATTCTCTTTCAATTAGATTAAGTGTGTCATTTTTCACGACTTGAAAAAGTATTTAAAAGTAAATTTACATATATAATTATTGATATAATGCCTGATTATTCAGAAGGTAAAATCTATAAGATTTGGGATAATAATTATACCAAATGTTATATCGGTTCAACTGTGCAACCATTAAGCAAAAGAATGCAAGGACATAGAACTGCCTATAACAGTCTTGAAAAAGATAGAACAAAGTTTTCAACAGCTTGTGTATTGTTTGATGAGTTCGGACTAGACGGATGTAAAATAGAACTTTTGGAGCTGTATCCATGCAGAAGTAAGGAAGAATTTCATGCGAGGGAAGGACATCAGCAAAGAGAAAACGAATGTGTTAATAAAATAATTTCAGGAAGAACTTATAAGGAATATTATCACGATAATAAAGAATATCTAATACAAAAAGTGAAAATCTATAATGAAAATAACAAGGAGCATTATCGTCAATATAAGAAGGAATGGTGTGAAAAAAACAAGGAAACTATAGCAAATAAACAAAAGGATAAATATGAAAGAAACAAAGAAACCATACGGGAGAAATATCGTGCAGAATACGCGTTGAAAAAAGATGAATTAAATGAAAAACGGCGAGAGCAATATCAATATAAAAAGGATGACATAAATAAGAAATATACCTGCGAATGCGGTTCAGTCTCCTGATTGAAAAGCAAACACAGACACGAAAAAACACTTAAGCACTTACAATATATAAAATCCTTAGAAGAGACCAATTAAAATGATAATATCAAATATTAATATTATCATTTCTCCAAGTTTTCTCCAAATGTTCCACGGTAGAAAATATATAGAAATTTTGTATAATACTATATATATGACTGATATTGAACCTGATGTTAATAATACGATTGAAGCAGACGAACCAGTAAATGAATTTCCACCAATTGAAGAAGAAGCACAACAACCTCTACCTGAACAACCGCCACCACAAACTAAACCAGCGCCAGCACCAGCACCAGTTTCAAAAAACAATTCAAAAACGGAACACTTAAAAGACACATATATTACCTGCGAAAAATGCGGTAAAACCATGCTCAGAAAAAGTTATAGGTATAAACATGAGAGAACATGCCAGGGACCATTAGAATCTAAACCAATTAAATCAATCAAACCAAAAGCAGTTCCAATAGCAAAACCCCAAAAGGTAGAATATTACGAAGAAAATCAACAACCACGCGAGGAGATGCAACAACCACAACAGCAACAAAATAATATAATAGCGAACACACCGCCCCCAAGAAGATCGCAACCACAACCGCCTCCAAACCCGCTACACAATATAGCACAGCATTACCAATTATTGCAAAATGAATATTTGAGACAGAAGCAAGAAAAATATAATGCATTAAATAAAGGTATATTTGGTTCAAGAGGAAAGAATAGATAAAATATAATTATTATATAACCTACTATATAATAATTATGTTTTCAACATTATCACTGGACGGCTCAAGTAGAATTGTAGCAAGTGAATTAGTATTAATAAATTCAACAGAACCATCAACGTTAAGCAGTGTTTATGCTACAAAACAAGAATTAGCAGACACAGCAGGATCATTAGGTGGAGGTTATACAATTGAAGAAGTTGATGTTCTTATTTTAGCACAGAAAAATAAGATAGATGCCAATATGTTAGATATTACTGAGTTAAACGCAACATCAACAACTATGTTTAATGAACAAGTAAATCAAAACGCAACAATTACAAGCAACTTTAATAATATAACAGCACACGGATTAACCATAACTTCAATACTACCGACTATATCAGCAAATACAATTAAACTTGATTCTAATTTTGATAATATTAGTTCAAATAGTTCACTAATCTCAGGACACAATAATACATTAGCATCGCATTTAGTAGTATTAACAACACATGATAGCAACATCGCAACAAATACAAACGGAATAGCAATATTAAATAACACTGTAGGCAGTAATATGACATTTGTTAATAGTCATCAAAACACAGTTACCTCTCACATATCATTAATTGACACAAATATTAATAACATAACAGGACACGGAAACACAATAACAACCATTCTTACAGATATAGCAGATTTACAAGCAGGAGCGGGCGCTTCTTGGACTACAGCCGAAAAAACAACTATTCAAGCAGATGTATCAACATTATATACAAACGATACTAATTTATTCAATACTAACACTGCTTACAGTAATACATTTGCTTCAATTATATCAGACAACACGACACAAGATTTATTAATAACTCAAAATTCAAATACGATTAATAGTTTAATATCAGCAGATTTACAAAAGTTAGATAAAACAATCACAACTGCGCAAACGGTAAACTCTCCATTAATACTTAGTTTAACAGATAATACTAATCCAATTTTTAGAATTCAAGATGCTGTAAGTAACCAACGCTTAGAATTTAAAAGAGGTTGTCAATTAGACTCTTACCAGGGGTTAGAAGGCGCTACTCCTTATAGATTATGGTTAGGATGGAATACAGGCGATGTCATTATTGGAAGACCTAATAATGCTTCAAGAATTACAATTAATGGTAATGTTCATACTTCATACAATTTTGCTCAAGCACACGGAACTTCATATTTTGAAGGTGCTGTTTATATGAAAGGTAATTTATTTACAAATAATGATTTTTCAACAGATATTAAAAGTAAAATTGATAATTTAGACAATGCATTAACTCCCTATTTAGAAACACACACCCCATCGGCAACTCAAGGCTTTTATGTTCATCATCCTAATTTTGTTGCTTGTAGTGTTGGCGATATTACAAATTCTTCTAACCAATATTTTATGTGCGACGGTGCTGTGTCAAAAACCATATTCAATAAACCAGTTGATGTATTAGGTGATGTATATACAAATGGCGATTTAACAATGGTTTCTGGTAAAAAGATTGAAGTCAATCAAGTTCAGTCAGTATCAGGAAATACTTTATTATTACAAAATTCACCGAGTGGCAACGTTCAATTTGGCAACACATCAAAACTAATAATTGATAATGCTGAAATGTATGTCGATACAAATGATTTAATAATCAGGAATAGCAACACGTCAAACTCTATTAATTTGGTTGTTGGATTATCTTCAACATACGCTGATAATAAAATTATTTTAAATAGTGGTAGCAATAGCGAATTACGAGGCGACTGGACTATTGACGGTGATATGACTTTTGGAATTGCTCATAAAATCAATTTGAGACATTTAAATAGTGATGCCGTTTTAAGATTAGAAGCATCAACAACTATTGATAGTTATATTGATGGCACTAAATATTTACAATTGGATGATACTCAATTTTCATCATTAACGGGTTTAATTTAAGTAGCGATAAGAGACTGAAAGATAATATAGAAGATGTAGAAGATGATACTGTAAATATGGAAAAAACATTAAGATTAAAACATTTGTTAAGAATCAAAAAACCAGAAAAACTGAATTAGGATGGATTGCTCAAGATGTTCAACAATACACAAATCCGAAATATAATATTGTAAATGATTCGGGAGAATACTTAACGATGTGTTATGATCGTATGGATTGTATTAGTTGGGATGCTTTATCAAAACTAATCGATCGTGTAGAGTATTTGGAAAATGAAGTTTTTAAAAAGAAAAAGAAAAAAGACAAGTCTAAATAATATTTATGCGAGAAGTGATATTAAACTTTACAAATAAAAATATATAGTTCTAAAATCTTGTAAAATGTATTTAAAGAAATATAATATAATATAATATATAATACAATGAGTATTAAACCTGAAGATATGACATTAGAGCAAATAAAGGAGCAACTGGCACTATATAACAGATTATATTATCAAAGAAGGAGACACGAAAAGGACTTTATGGACACCAAAAGGGCAAGTGCTATAAGATTTCACAGAAGAAAGAAATTAGACAAGATGGCCGAAAATGGAGAAATTGATTTAAAAGATATTGATTATGAAAAGAAGCCAGAAGATTTACAGAATACAAAACCCAGAAAATATAAGGCGCAAACATATAAAATTATAACAGTTGAATAAATAATATTCAGTAAAATTTAAATATTTTAAATAATATTTATTAAAATTTAAATATTTTAATAAATATGTGGTGCATTTTTTGGGTTTTAGGTTTTGAAACCCCCAGAGTGGGGAATCGAAAACCCTGACCGGGGGGATTTGCCCAAAAATCCTTAAATTAGGTGGTGTTTAGCAGAAACCCCCAGAGCGGGGGATTCGAAAACCCTGACCCGGGGGATTCGAAAACCCTGACCCGGGGGATTCGAAAACCCTGACCCGGGGGATTCGAAAACCCTGACCCGGGGGATTCGAAAACCCTGACCCGGGGGATTCGAAATCCCTGACCCGGGGGATTCGAAAACCCTGACCCGGGGGATTTGAAACCATAAATTTAGGAAAAATATAAAAATATATAGAACTGTTACTATAAAAATATTATAGGAGTAACCAAAAACAACAACAGTACGAAGCATATTTAAATAGTGCTGAAGATTTTGAATAAAATGTTAAAAAATATCACCTTTATTAATATGGCAAATATTAATAAAAATGATATAATTAGTAAAATATATTATGATAAATCAGGATACGGAAGTATCACAACAACCTATAAGGATGCTAAACAAAAGGAACAAAGCATAACCTTAAATGATGTTAAAGAATGGTTTCAAAAGAACATAGAACAGAAGAAGCAATTAAGAGGCAAAAATTCATTTATTGCTCCACATCCATACTTTGAATTTCAATTAGATTTATTTTTTATTAATGACATACCCAATCAAAAATTTAAAGTAGGGATGGTTTTAATTGATATATTTACCAGATACTCTACAGTAATACCTATTAAATCAAAACAACCGCCTGACATATTAGCGGGAGTAATGGAAGGAATGCAGAAAATGAAAGGCAAACCAGAAATTATTTATAGCGACGAGGAAGGCAGTTTATATAATAAAACAGTTGAAGATTATTTCAAAGAAGAAGGAATAGAATTATACCGCACAAGAGGACATCCTAATTTTGCAGAACGTTTTATACGCACCTACAAAGATATGTTATATAAAAGGGTTGAAAAAGATGAAAAAGAAGGAAAGGAAAATATACAATGGATAGATTATAATTTTGAAATATTATAACTTATAATAATAAAATGGAACATTCAAGCATAGGAATGACACCAGCGGAAGCATTGAAGGAGAAAAACAATTATAAAGTAAAAATGAAAATGGCAACCGAAGCAACCAGAACCCGTAAATACCCTGAAATTAACATAGGTAACGAAGTGAAGATTTACAGAAAGAAAGCAATAACTGAAAAAGAAAGGAGTAGCAATTGGTTACCTACGAAATATAAAGTTGAAAGGATTGAAAAAAAGTTAGGTCAAACTTATTTTTATTTGGAACATAACACACGACCATTCTTAAGATTTGAAATTTTAAAAGTTTAAAAAAGTATATAGAATTTTTATTATAAAAAGTTTTCTTGTAAAAAAATTATTTAAAGAAATATTTTTATAATATAAATATATAGATTATAGTATGAGTAAGTTTTTACAACGTAATATCAACGAGTTAAATAAACTCAAAAGAAATTCAACACAGAACGCAAATAATGCAACTAAAAAAGGGTTGATGAGATCGTTAAACTTTAGACTGAAAGGAAGTTATCAAATGTAGCAACTGCAGAAAATTATATCAAAGGTTTAACATTTACTGATAAAAAGGTTTATGACAAAGCATTTCAAAAATACAAAGATAATATCAAAAAGATCAAGGATACAAAACCACTAAATCAAAGAATGACAGAAACAAGATCGAAGAAGGAAGAAGAAGAAGGCAAAGAATATAAGAAAAGAGGAAGGAAGAAGAGAAATACATATTTTGTTATGTATGACCTTTATATAATTGGTGATAAGGAGAAAATGAAATCAAAACCCGCTTTTAAAGCATTTGGTAAGTATTATTATCTTTGGAACTATGAGCGATTAAGTGCTACAGTTCAAATAGTAGGAGAATAATTTCCTAAGGAATTTATCCGCAAGAGAATTTTGAAAAAAACAGGTGTTTCGATGGATACTGATTTTGGAGAGACGGAACAAATAAATCCAGAATTTACAAAAATAATAAAAATAATGAAACACGACGAGGAGTTTGCCAAACACGTGGAACATTTAGAAAATCAGGAATATGGCTTAGATGGTATAAAAATATTGTCCGTGGAGATGATGAATAAATCAGGTGAAAAGTTTGATATATTAGCAGAAAATTTAAGAGATGCATCTAACGTATCCGTTTTCCATGCATATATATATACACATTTAAAAATGAGTGAGGACACTATACGAAAGGCAATTAAACAAGGCAATTATATTAAAAATGAATGTTGGATAAATTCATTAACTGATTTTACAGTGATACAATCATGAATGAAAGAACCCGCAACAGACTAACCAGAGATAAAATTATTGAAATCATAGGTAGGAATGATTTTAAGGAAGTAGGAGCAACCATTCAAGAAATGGAAGCAGTATTTAAGCAGTTTAATATTCAAGTTAGAATTTTTAATTTTGTAAATGAACTTATTTACAAATATAACCCAAAAATAAGAAACCGTCATATTAAAACATTTTACGCTATGGTGAAAAATAACCATATTTATACATTAAACCACGATTTAAGCAAAATACAACAAAAACAAGTAATATCAAAACTACCCACTATAAAGGCACACACTGATTATTATATAAATGAAAGAGAGGAACCCCCGCAATACAAAATGATTAAATGTATAGATGATATACTCAAAATAAAAACTGATGATAAAACAAGGGAAGTATATTTAGTGCCCGAAGATAATGATTTGGCGGAAATATTTTTCCAGTTGATAAATATTGGATATGAACCCAGAATTAAATACACAGGTATTATTGATGAAATTAGAGTCAAATTTAACAAGATAACATATATCATAAAAACTCAAAATTTAATTAAATCATCCAGCGATGGTTGGTTCGCAGCAGATAATGAAACTATGTACAACAATATGAATAAAGCAATGTTTAATTTTAATAAATCTTTATTTATTTTATCTCACAAATCTTTTTATAATGACATTGATATAAAAATATTAAACGAAACAAGGACTGTAGCACCTTCGGGATTATTATGGGATAAATTTAATTTAATGCGTAAAACTGAAATCGATGAAAATAAGGCATTTACAAAAGGTTTCATAGATATTACTGAAATACCAGTTTTTAATCAGTTTGACAATTGGAAAGAATACAATGATGCAATTAATATTGATGAACTCCACGATCTAACATTATATTATATTGAAGTTAACTATCCGAATATACCAAATAAATACAGTATGGAACGTATTAAACGTAAACATCTTTTGGAGGAAAGTTTAAAATTTAAATCAAAAGAAGAAGTTGAATTCATAATGACAAAAACGTTACTGGGGAATAAAGAGGGCTTAATGTTTAATAAAAAATATAATTTAGTTTATGGTAAGTTTTTAAAAAAGTTTATTAATCAATATAATATTAAAGTATTATATTATAAACAACCTTCGTTTATTCATAAAACAAACTATAAGGATATGGTTAATGAACTTTGGAAAACTACTATAGATGAAGATGATAAAGATGATGATATACTAAGTAAAAAATTAATAGGAAATGTCAATTTTGGATTATTAGAGAAGGGAGAGGCTACCGCGCATCAAAGCATTTTGTTTAAGAGTATTGATGAAGCAATCCATTATCAAACAGAATACGGAGGCAAAATTCATAAGTTATCACAGATAGAAGGCAAAATTCATAGGTTATCACGTATAGGTACAGAAGACGAAGAGCGTGAGGATGAGTATGAAGAGTATACACGTGAACTAGATGAAAGAAATATAAAAGCATCATATTATATATTAAAATTAAGGGATAAAGCAGTGTTAAGAAACGGCTATAGATATATTAAAGAACTACTCATGCAACATCATAATTTTAAAATGAACCAAGACATTTACAAATTAATAATCAACGATATTAATGTATATAGTGTGAAAACCGATGCTTTTGTAATTGATTCATACAATGTAGAGAAAGCAAAGCAATTATTAGAATTTCATAATGATATAGGAGGTTGGAAAGTTTCTGGGCGAGACAATGAAATTAATCTTCCTACTGTAAAATATGAAGTTGTTAAGAATGATCTAATAAAAATACCAGTTCATGAAAGTAAAACTATTGATATTAAAGATGAATACGACACTGATAACATTATAGAGATTGTTAAACAGAATAACCCTATTATGATCAGGGGCGAACTACCGGGCACAGGAAAATCATATATATGTCAAAAAATGGTTGATAAAAATATAAGGTAATATTTATTTGTCCTACTAATAAATTATTACAGGCATTCGAAGGTGAAGCAATGACTATAAATAAGTTTTTTGGAATAAACTACGGCGATGCAAAATTAGAACCATTTGATTTTACAGAATTTGATGTAATCGTATTTGATGAAATTTATTTCAGTAATTTAAATATATATTGGAGAATAAAACAATTTGTAGAGCAGAATAAACACAACAAAATTATAATAGCAACGGGAGACACCAAGCAATTAAAACCAGTTCAAGAGATAACAAATACTCGAGACTATGAATTATATACTGATAATATTATAGATAACATTTTTGAATATCATATTTTGTTAAAAGAATGTAAGAGACTTAACACACAGGAAGATAAGGATAAACTAAGAAATATTAAATTTGATATTTTTGAAAATAAATTACCTATTATGAAAGTTATTGAAAAATATTTCGAATATACAACTGACATAAGCAATTCTAACAACAACATAGCATTTTTAAATACAACTTGTAAAAATGTCTCAAATGAAATTAGAAAATTAGAAAATAGAAAAGATGAATACGAAGTAGGCGAATTTTTAACATGTAGGGAATATACTAAAACTAAAACATCAGTGTTTAATGTAAATTTCAAATATAAAATAGTTCATATCGGAAGCGATGGAATATTTACATTAAAGAATATCAAAACCGAAATTTTACAATCCGTAGAAGTTGCTAAAATAAGAAGCAATTTTATATTTGCATATTGCTCAACTTGTCATTCTGCCCAAGGCAGTAGCATTGATGATACCATAACAATTTTTGATTATAACCATTTTTTGGTAAAGAATTATCCAGAATGGATATGGACTGCAATTACAAGGTGTAGAGATTTAAACAAAGTTAAATTTTATAAATATACAAAAGATATTGATGATGTATTTAATCAAAAATGTATTATGAGTTATTTTGAAAGGAAAATATTAAATTACAAAGAACAGGACAGGAAAGCAAAAAGAACCATATCTAAAGAAGGTTATGTAAATACACAGTGGTTTTTAGACAATATAAATAATCAATGCAATTACTGCGGATGTGGTTTTACTATTGATATGAAAAATGGTAATATCATTACAAATCTAACAGCACAACGAAAAGATAATGAATTAACTCATACAATAGAAAATATCATTCCTTATTGTTGTCGTTGTAATTGTAGTTGTAAATGATAAATACCGTCAGAAATATTAATATTATTTTTAAAATGATGCATGAAAGAGATAAGATATATACACAATTTAATGGTTATCAATTGAATTATTATCCTGAACTTAAGTTATAAAATTCTATCTACCTAACCTTGCCCATAATATTTCTAAAAAAATATGATAAACATATTGTAAGATAATTTATCATAATTTTTGGAATAATATTTTTTGATTTTTTTTTGAAAATATTATTTTTTGATTTTTTTTTGAAACTTTAGTTTTTGATTTTTTTTGAAACTTTAGTTTTTGTTTTTTTTTTGAAACTTTCGTTTTTGAATTATTATTTTTTTTGAATGATTATTTTTGAAAATTTAATTTTTTTTTGAATTATTATTTTTTTTGAAGATATTATTTTTTGATTTTTTTTATGAATGAGCTTAACTTTGCCCATGCATCCTACCATCAATAACCATATCATATGAACCACCCTATACTTCTATTTCCCCACAAGCATCCTAACAATGACAAGAATGATGGAATAGAAATGAGAAAATGTGACTTTTTTGATGGATTTTGAGGTTGAGACTGTTATGAAATGTTTTGAGTGGAAATATGCATAATGAATAAGGATGACGATTTGAATAGTGAAAAATGGTTGAAAAATGCTGTTCTTGCGTAGGGTGGGGGTCACGCTCGGGTACCAAAAAAAGATGGGCAAGGCCTACCCTAACTTTTGAACCCACCCTCCCACCCTTTCACGGCCCAGGTGGAAACCAACTTCCACAAGGCCTGATTGCTGGGTTGCTGAACACGCATGGTTGCAAGCTTTCCCGCTTCCAACATTTTGTCGGCTTACTGCATCCCGCAGGACCCGTTTAGCCTGTGCAAAGAGGCCTGATAGCTGATTGCTGAACACGCGTTGTCGGCAAGCTTTCCAGCATCAAGCATGTTGTCGGCTTACTGATCCCGCAGGACCAGTTTAAGCCTATGCAGTGAGGACGCATTCCTCGTTGGCCACACCAGTTTGAACCCATGCTGTGCACGCAGTCGCACATCGCTGAATGCCATCGGCATTCTGTCGGACCAGCCTGGTCCCCTTCAGGAGGACGCATTCCTCCCATGCACACCTATGCACGTATTGCATACCGATGTGCAAAATACCTCCTATTTGTCTCACACCCCATGGGTAAAACACCCTGTGTGATGGTCGAACACGCAATGTTGACCACAGGGGGCATTCCGACAGGCTCCGCATGAGATGCAGGAAGATGGAGTGGACGCGCATCGTCACTCCACCTGCATCTCAGAGCCTGCACTTCTAAGCAACGCTCAAGTAAAAAAGCGCGTGTCGAGTTTGCTTCGGTCGGATGCTTTTTTCCCTGCATGTCCCTGTAGGCTTGAGGCAGTGATCAAGATTCTAACACGCGAAAACCACAGCAGCTTCCTGCACTGTTGCATGGACTACCCCTTCAGGTTCAAGCGCTATTTGCTGCGACTCCCTTGGTCTCGCACACTACCAAAGCCAGGACCCCAGATTACAGTGCAGGAGACTTTGCAACTCCAGGGGCAGTGATCGCGCCGACCAGTGCTACCCCAGCGTCTACGGCGCAAACTGGCAAACACATTTTGCAGAAGGGACAAGTGCAGATGCTGTTAAGCGTGCATATCCGGTTCCAGTCACGCCAATTGCCTTGCAGGCTGCCTTGCTTAGAGAATTTGAGAGCGAGTACAGAAGTCATGCAGGTCTTGGCAGCTTTGACCAATGTCCCACCATTGCTAGATTGCGCGGCCTTGTGAAGTACCAATTCGGTGCCCCCAGCCTCGGCCATCTCCGTCTTCACCCTGCTGTCCGACAAATTCGTGAAGCTCGTGTTGCAGACCACGTTCCCGTGTTGCCTGCGATCACGAGGCAGCCGGGGTTCCTCTGGTTCGTGGTCAAGGACAGCTGCGTCGAGAGGCTCTTCGTCTGCGCCAGCGCCTCGTCGTTGATCATGATGAGCTCACACTGGTGCGTCCCACCGTCCCGCTCCAGGAAGACCCTCGCGCTCTGGTTGCCCAGCAGCCGCAGCTCCGGTTGTTGGAAATCTGCAGCTTGCTCCAGCCCGCCCAGTTCTTCGTCAAGAAGAGATCGTCCGAGAAGTCTGAGGTGTTGGTCACGGTGAGCGTGTTGGACGCGAAGAGCTGCGGCGCGGAGACTGTGCCCGAGCACGTCACGTCGCCGCAGACCACGCTGCCCGTCTCGCAGTCCAGCGGGCCCGCGGATGCCGCCCCGGCGATCGTCAGGGTGGCGCCCGTGACCGCCCCGGTGGCTGCGAAGCTCGCCGCGGTTGCTGCGCCTGAGGCCGTCAGCGTGCCCGTGGACACGTCGCCCATCGTGGTGAAGTTCCCGGCGTTGGCCGTGTTGTTGATGGTCAGAGTGCTGCCGGTGATTCCGGTGGCCGAGCTCAGCAGGCCCACGCTGGCCGCCCCCGTGATGCTCAGCGAGCTGCCCGACACGGCGCCTGTGGACGACAGCGTGGCTCCGGCGACGGTGCCGGTGGCTGTGAGCGCTGCGCAGGAAGCCCGTCGTGAACACGTCGGTGCAGTTCACGTCGTTGCGCAGCAGCTGGTCGCAGCCCACGTTGCCCTGCGCGGTGAGCCCGTGCAGCGTGGCCGAGCCCGTGAGGGCCAGCGAGTCCGGCCAGCAGGTCCGTCACGGAGACCGCCTCTCCCTCGAAGGCCACGGCCCTGATCTGCATGCTGTACAGGTCCAGCGTGCCCGCAGACTGCTGCACCAGCGAAGGCTCCAAAGTGCAGCTTTGCGACTCCGCCCAGTGGCACCGAGAAGTCCAGGCGCGCAGGAAGGTGCCGGCGACGCCCACGTAGTCGTTGTCGGCCGCGCTGACGTACATCGCCAAGTTGGAGGCCGTGCCCAGCCTGTACCGGCAGCCAAAGTCCCCGGCAGGTGCGCACAATGTTCCAGGCGAAGGCTCAGGGTCATGGCGTAGCCCTCCAGCTGGAAGCTCAGCTTGGCTGTTCAGAAAATTGCCTAATGTGGTGAGCGTGGGCTCCAGCAGCACTTCGCCCAGGGTGGCCAGCGTGACGTCGTCGGCCCCTCCACGGCGGGAGGATTCAAGCTTGCGTTGAAGCTGATGACGGAGGACTTGCAAATTTCAAAGCAACAAGAAGCAAGCAAATGAGTCCATCCAAGATGTTACTCGCAGCCCGCAGGTCTTTGAAAGCCGTGGAATTCCGCATGTGAAGATCTCCAGAGACGAATTTGCGGGTGACTTTAGACAGGGACATACAAGTCGGAGAAAATGTGGGTTCAAATCAAAGACTCACAAAATGCCTCGGGAATGGCATCAACTTATGGCAAGGAAAACCTGGGGCACACTGTCGGAAGAAAGCCTTCAAGAAGGAGCTGCGGCATGGTCTTGGCTTCAGCGTTGGAAGGGCAATGACAGATCTTCGGCAGGCATCAAAATCTGGCAAGGGGTGTTCAACAAACTGGCGCCACGGCAGGAGGTCATGAAGAATTTGTCAGATGCTTTTGCTTGAGCTCTGCCACATGGGCTTGTATAGGGTGGCCCGTGATTGTGGTGGACACTCCTGAAGCGAACTGTGGTGCCTGAAAATGCGTGCTTTGTGCTGGATGCTGAAGGGCAGGCAGACTTCATGTTCATCGAGCAGCCAGAGATGTGGATGGTGGTGGAGACGCAGCCTGTTTGCATTGAGTGGCAAGGTGGTCTCCGATTGGCCAGGCAATCGTCCGGTGTGGAGCGCAGCTTGCTGAGAACTTTTCTTACACAGCCAACGCTGCTTGGATCTGAATGAAGTCGCGCTGTGACACTCATGTCAGGCAGCATGCTTGATGTTGTCTTGTTGTCAGTTGTGCTGTCACCTGCTCAGGCTGACAAAGAAGATGCTGAACAAAGAGCTGGCGGCCCTGGTGTGCTACTTGAAGGGCATCGACCTGCGTGCTTGCAGCAAGACTGCTGTGCCAGTTTTTCAAGCGATGAGCAGACCTGAGCTATTGAAAGTTCTTGCTGCGGAAACGTCACAGCGGGATGGCGATACTGATGACATCACGGCCAACTTCGTGGCTCAGGTCCAAGCTCTGCACAACAATGCCCCCGCTGGCAACGACAGTGATTCTGATGAGAGTGTCTGCAAGGCTGATCAGGATGATCTTGAGTTTGATGCAATGGTGTTGGAGGACATGGACCCAGAAGATCGTCGTGAGTTTGAGCAAGTTCAAAAAACAATTGAGAAACATCAGGCTCGTGCGAAGCAGAAGGAATGGGCAGTAGTCAGAAAGGCCATGATGCCAAAGGCCAAGGCAAAGGCCAAGGCAAAGGCCAAGACAAAGGCCAAGTCCAAGGCCAAGACAAAGGCCAAGGCCAAGGCAAGCAACAAAGCCAACATAATAAAGGGGCTGAAGACTGCCAAATCAAGCAGCTCCAAAGTGGCCAGCAAGGCGAGCAGGAAGATTTGGCATGGCGCACTGAAGAAGAAAAGACAAGACTGCCCTGCTCTTCGCGAAGGTGACACCCATGAAAAGGGAAACGTGCTGGTTGAAGTCCCTGAAGAAGTTGAAGCTGTGACTCCGAATCCATGGCAGCGGCGGGTGGTTCGTAGAACTCACTCAGTGTCGTCGTGCCCTGAATCTGCGAGGCCTGGTGCGCAGGCCGAGGCTGCTCCAGAAGAGCGGCCAGCCAGTGTGGCGGAGGACAACAGCGCGGCTCCTCCAGAAGACAAGCCAGCTGTGTGGCGGACGACGGCAACAGGCTGAGTCCGCAGGCGGACCTGCCACCTGCCAGCCACACCCAATCTCCAAGCAAATCGACAAGGCACAGTGATGAGCCATTGCCAAGTTCTGGGGCAAGTGTCATTGCTGCTTCCAGCAGTGCCGATGATTTGGCTATGGCTGATGGTGCCGGTGCACAATCAAGTCGCCCTGGCCACCATGGACCCCGGCAACCTGCTGTGTTTGATCCGCTTATCTGGACTGAGGTTTCCTGCAACACTTGCCGCAAGCAATGTGGGCCTTACAAGTTTCATCCAGCGCCAGGGGGCCGAGACAAGCCAACCTGGATCATGAGGCGCTACGACTGGGAGAAAGGCGGGCAAATCATAATGACCATTGTTTGTGTGGGTGTGTGCGTAATAGTAGTCTTGAAGTCTTAGTTCTGTGCTGTGGTGGCGCTCTGCCAGGCGAGTGGCCATCAAAAGGCCAATTGAGGAGGACAAGCGCTATAATGACTGAGCTACAGGTTAAGGACTGGATCCAGTCTTCCAAAACATGTGGCTGTAGACAGAAGGCATAATTCTTTGCTTGTTTGCGAGTTGCGCACGACTTGATAAAATAGCGAGAACCTCTGGTGTGCTGAGTGCAAAGTATCTCATCATGTCATTGGCCTGCTTGCACTTGTGTACGGGAATTGCTTGTGGCAAAACAAGTTGTGGCGGTTCGGTTCAAGTGCTGTCAGTTGAAAGCGCAGACTCAAGTGCTTCCCACTTTTGCTAAACTCGCAATGTCGCTGCTGGGCTTAATAATGATTGTATGCATTAGGTGTTGCTGTCATCAATTTAGGCAAAGTGATGGTGCGGGGTTCGGGCGCACACTATCTAAGGCAGACGCTATGGAAATGTGAGGATGCTGGTAGTTTTGCTACTACAAGTACTGAGTCTGAGTTGCCGTGCACAAACAACATGGCCAATGACACTGCCATTGATGATGACGAACACCAGGAGGCCACATGCCAGGAGGGCACCTTGAGTGGACCCCAAGATGTGATTCCCACAAAAAAACGACCACGCTCTTCGACTCCAGACACGGGAGATCTGCGCCCAGTGGTGCTTCAAGAAGTGCTTGCTGACCAGATGCAGATGCCCTTACCAACTGCCGATCGCAAGTTCAAGTTCATCGAAGGTGACTGGTTTGTTCGGATGCCCGTGAGCTACAGCACATCGATGCATAAAAAGGTGTGGTTTTTTACTGCCAGGGCTGGAACTATTACTTTGGCTGCACGAGATCGTGTTCTTTGGTGCACTGCGTGCGGCTTGTTCATGTGCCTGTCACAAGCTTGCTCGTGCATATTCAATGCGTCATGGCCTCGTGCTGGATTGATCTTCAGCCAATAATAGACAAGCAGTGTGTTGCTCCAGTACAGAGCGGAGCTGCAACTTTTAACTGATGGGCAAACTGCTTGACTCGACTGTGTGCGACTTTGGAAAACAGCAACAGGGCTGCGCAAGTGAGTTTAGATGCGTGAGTGCGGAAGCTCACTTGAGGCCCAGCAGTCAATGGAACAAGAGGAAGAAACAAGTTGTCGCTCTATAAATATCCTGACTTCATTTGAGTTTATGGCAACAGCCGTGCGCGCACATGCCATCATGAATGACATGAACCATGACCCATGTTCAGGCTGCAAACATTCCAGTCATGCTTGAGATGCGGTTTTGCGGCTCAAGCCTGTCAGTAGCAGTTGACTCAACGTGCTTGATTGAGATTTTGTGAACCATTGACATTGAAGCCTCATGTCAACTGGCTTGCCTGCTAATAAGAAGCGTCGGACAGTGACAGATTCTCCTGCAAGTCAGACAGTGTGTCACACTGAATCTTCAGAATCAGAAGTTGAAGCCAGTGCGACAGTGTGTCAAATCGAACTTCCTCAGCCTGACTGGACTGACGGACTGGGGAGTTGAAATGACTGAGCCGGAGCTTCAGCAGGGGAATGTCGAGCAGTCAGATTTATCGGAGCTGGACTCGGAACTGGAACGTGAACCTTGCCCAGTCTTTCTTGCAGAATCTATTCTGACAGATCAGGACCGGTGACCGGCTCGGCGGTGTGACTATTATGCGGGTTGGACTTGAAGCGGTTGTTCAGTTGCCGAGTGATCTCTGCGAGTCAATCGGGAACCTGTGACCTTTGTTACTGGCATGCGTGGCGCAGTGCTCATGATCATCAACGACAATCGCAAGACAATGCATTGCTCCCATTGCTCGAACTTTGATTCGACTTATGTGCAAGAATACCCCAGTCCAACGATCTGTGAAGATGATGACCGTGATCCGTGCCGCTGTCCTTGCTTGACTTGACGCATGGCAGAGTATTTTTTTGAGCTGGCTCGCCAGCGACGTCAAGAATGAATAATGATGATGGACAATGGAATGGTCCAACGTTGCTGGCGCTAACGTGCGCTCATGATGACTTGCGACTCACTGATGCAACAATAAAAATAATCATTATTATAGAATTGAGTGACACACACTTAATGCATGTTGTATGTTCTTGCATGTGTTTGTCCTTGTTTGCATTTGTGTCATGTATGTTTGCATTGTTTTTGCCCTCTTTTTGCATTTTTGTATTTTGTTGCATTTTTTTGCACTTTGTTGCAGTTTTTTGCATTTTGTTGCATTGTGTTTTTTGGTATTTTTTCACTTTTTTGCATGTTTTTGCACTTTTTTGCATGTTTTTGCACTTTTTTTGCATGTTTTTGCACTTTTGGGCATGTTTGTGCACTTTTTTGCATCTTTTTTGCATTTTTTGCATTTTTTGCACATTAGATGCAAAAATAAGATAATTTGAGATAATTTGAGATAATTTGAGATAAATTGAGGTAAGGTCTAAACCGCATGGATCTGGGACCCTGAACACAATCAGTGAAACAATCCTCGGATCCTGTGGCCCAGCAAGTCGGGCAAGACCGTGGCTCGGATCAGCCTGATTCTGGAGCAGTACAGGGGCGTGTTTGAGAGAATCTACATCTTCAGCACAAGTGTCAACATCGACGATGGCTGGGTCCCCGTCAAGAAGTACATAGAGGAGGACCTGGGGGTGAACGTGGAGAAAGCCAGGCCTACTGGGAGGACTGGGACGAGCCGGCGCTGCGGAGCATTATCATCCAGCAGCAGCGCAAGATCACGGAAACGTCCAAGAAGTTGGAGATGAAGAAACTGTACCAGGTCCTGAATATCCTGGACGACATGGCGGACATGCCGCAGCTACAGGGCCAACGGCGCCCTTGACACGCTCTTCATCCAAGGCCGTCGCACGCAGATCAGCGCCTGGGTGAGCTCCCAGAAGCTGAGGCTCATCAGCGCAGCCGTGCGGGTCAACATCCAATTCCTCTGCTGCTGGAGGCTGCGCAACCAGCACGAGCTGGACGCAGTCGTCGAGGAGCTGCCGAAGGAGCAACTGTACCAGTTGTACGAGCAGGCGACACGAGAACCTTACAGCTTCCTCTTCGTCTACTACCTGAAGTCGAAGAAGGAAATGTTCTACAAGCGCTTCGAAGAGCGCTTTGTAATTGAAAACGCGGATGGGTGCGGCGCTCAGCTTCCTGGGCCAGAAGCTGTTCGCCAGCTCCACTCTGATCAACGCGAAGTGTGAGAACATCTCCTGCTGCACCTCCGTTGCAGCCGTCCAGCCGCCCGTCATCCGTCAAACGGGCGGCTTCCTAAAGAAAAGGATGACAACTATCAAGGGTGGCCGGCTCGGACAGCGACTTCGAGGTCGACCTGGGAGAGTCGCTGCACCTGCAGAGCGACCGGCTGGCCGTCTACAAGATCCGGTTGGCCGACAGCTTCCTGTCCACGGACGGGGCCGCTACCTCTACTGGGTCGACGCCGCGCTCGGAACGCTGAGCTCCCAAGTTGTGAAGCCCGCCCGGCGCTGCAGAGCTCCGCGAGGATCGTCGAGGGCGCTCTGGAGCGTGGTCTCGCTGGCGGAGAGCGCGGCGTTCGTGGCGTACGAGGCCAGCAGCGTCGCGTCGGCCTTGGCGCCCTGAGCGCCGAGATGCTGGCGTCACGGCTGGCAAGCTGCGCTGCGACGAAGGCCTCGGTGTCCACCTCCAGTGGAGTGTCCAACCCGTCCACCGTGGAGAGCAGGGCGGCCAGCGCGCTGGCGTCCGCCTATCTTAGAGGAAGTGCCGACAGCAGGGCGTACGCGGTCAGGGCGCTGGCGTCCGCCTTGGAGGCCTGCAAACCCAAGATGGAGGCGTCTCGGCTTGCGAGCTTGGAGGCCAGCGCTGCGGCGGTGACGACGCCCAGGAGAGCGTTGGCCACCTTGGTGTCGACCTCCAGCGGCGTGATCCTCGCAGCGATGTCGAGGGAGTGCTGGTCCACCACCGTCTTGAGGCTGTAGTTGGCGGCCACCGTGGCCAGCGTGGCGTTGTTGGTCGAGGCGATGGAGCCGTTCATGGCCGCCGTGGTGCTGTTGTTCGACAGCTTCAGGTCCACGCCGTCCGCGTTGAAGGCCGACTGGTCTGCCTTGTTGGAGAGACCCGTGGTCAGCGAGCTGTGCAGCGTAGCGATGCTGCTGCCGTGCGCGGCCACCTGCCCGTCTGTGGTGGCCAGGGCTGCTGCCGTGGTTGCCGGTGACAGGTCCTTCAAACATGTTTACATAGTCCAGTGGCTAAGGCGTCGGCCAAAGAGCTAGCCGCTTCTCAGACTTCCTCGGATCGGAGGCCTGAAGGCGTTGGGGCAAGTTTCCGCAAGTACGTGTCACCCCGTGACACAGTCCGTGGGTGACCTGAAAGCGAGCCGGCTGCGCGGCTTCGGTCTTGGAGCGAGGCCGGCTGTGCGGCTTCGGTCTTGGAGCGAGGCCGGCTCCGCGGCTTCGTTCTGGCTGGCTTTTGGCTGGCTTCTGGCTATCAAAAAAAGAGGTTTGGTTGGCTTCTGGCTGGCTTTGGCTGGCTTCTGGCTGGCTTCTGGCTGGTTGTGGCTGGCTTCTGGCTGGCTTTCTGGCTGGCTTTCTGGTTGGCTCCTGGCTGGTTTGGCTGGCTTCTGGCTGGCTTTCTGGCTGGTTGTGGCTGGCTTCTGGCTGGCTTTCTGGCTGGCTTTCTTTTTTTTCCCTGTTTTTTTAGCTCGCCTTGCAGAAACGCAGCTGCGGGGCATTTTGCAAGCATATCTAGGGGTCGTTATGTTGCAGCCACACGTTTTAGGTTTCGAATCCTTCGCAGGACAAGGTCGTTTCCTGGACGGACGAGTGCCAGGAGCCTGTCAGGTAGAATAGAATCCATTTGGGAAACCCCCTCTAAAGAGAGAGGCACGGTGTGCCACGTTGCACACTAACCAGATGCGCGCATTGCAACCTCCAGGGCCCAGCCCCGGAGGCATTGTGCACAGCATGCCCGGGCACGCAGTGACTGTTTCGACAGGTGTCTATCTGGCACCGTGTGCCGCATTGCACACCAGCCGGATGCACGCATTGCATCCTGCCGACACATGACTGTTTCGACAGGTCTCAACCTGGCACCGTGTGCCAGCCGGATGCACGCATTGCATCCGGCCGCCACCAATGCCTTCGATTGTTTCACGCCTCACAGGTAGCACACCTGGCGCCTGGTCGAACACGCATGGTTGACCACGGGGGCATTTGAGAATGCTCCACAGAGGGGTGCAGACCCGGGGAAAGGACACGCGCTGGTTTTCCCCCCGCACCCCCGAGCCTTAACTTCCAAGCAACGCCCTATAAAGAAAAAGAGCATGCGCACAGGTTTGTCGGTCGTGCTCTTGTTTCTTTTGCTGCATGTTCCTTTCGGATTGAAACAGTTAGAGTGCGTTTTGTGGAATGCACAACGTTTTCGCAACCCGTGTTGAGGTGGGGGGGGCGCAGTTGGATTCGGGGTGCGCAGGCCACTGACGAGCGTGAAAACATCCCGCTCTGTGTTGACCTGAGACGCTCGGGCAACCCGGTTAGAAACAAGCGCCTTTGCGTCGCTTGTTCCTCGGGTTTGGAGCAGTGCGCGTAGCCTCCAACGCTTAGGGCTTCGACTGCCCTTTGTTATGGGCTCGATCTGTCGTGGAGCCTGATAGCCCTACACGAGCTCCTTGTCCAACCGGGTTGCAGGTTGGGAAAGCGGCGCCACGGCGGTGCGCGACCTCAACACTTGAGTGGGATGCTTTTACCCCGCTTGTGAAACTGAAGAAAGAAGGTGACGAATAATAGTTCTATGCACAGCGGTGCGGGTTTGGGGTTGCAAGCAGGTAAAGGCTACTTTACTCTTTTGAATGCAGGGCGGTGTAAGTAGCCGTAACAGGGTGGGCGGTGGGTTCCCAAGAAGTATACTCTGGGTGATAAGCACTCGGCTTTTGGGGCATTCAGATTAGGAGTACTGCACGCAGCCTCTAATTAAAGAAAACCCGAAGCAAACCCTATACCAACCTTAAACCCACCCCAAACCAACCTTCACCCACCATAAGGCAGCACTAAACCGTCCCGGCACCTAAAGCGCATCCAAACCAACCAAACCTACACCCAACTTTGCAAACCACCGAACCTTCTGCCAGTGATTTTGAAAGGGTTGCTACACAGCTTGTGAGTGTTTTTTGCGTGAAAATGCCGCAAAATCCACCGTTTTAGCACCAGGAGTGAAAACAACAAAGACTTCGCAAAGAAGCAAACATAGAAGCAAATAAATACCTGGATGAAATCTCGACACATTGTTTAAGCCCGCAAACGATTCAGTATTTTTTTGGTGCATTCAATGTTGGCAGTGGACTTGGGATTATTTTCACTTGTTGTTGGGGCCCAGCCTTCAAGGATCAGTTTCATGAAATAGATTCATTGGCCAGTTAGACTGATGTAGAAAGCTACTGACATGAATGTTCTTTTGTAGACCCACATGAATGCATGCGTATGTACATGCATGTGTACACTCTTTTTTTGAGACCGAACGCAGATCATCGCAGTAAGACGGACTTGTGCGGTCAACAGTGAAACCTATGCTTGACAATCTGGCTCAAGGCAGACTGTGTAGCCATTCAGACATGGTGATCCGGCAACCACTCGAAGAAAACAACAAAACTTGGACAATTCCAAGCATTTCGCAACATTATGCAGGCAAAGAATCCACAATATAATATGCGAAAACAACCAACCCTTGATCGGAACAAAGCAACCTGATCCGGGAATGCCTTGACATTGGTGCAGATTTGCCCATGTTTCAATCTGGGCTGGAAGCAGTGCCCTGCTTGGGAGAAGGGTGCTCGGCAGGAGGGAAGGCAATGCTTGTCGTAAATCTGCTCTACTGGTGGAAATGATTTTGTTGGAATCCGAACCCGAGCTGCGCTATCATTAGTATCAGTGAAGGTTCGGGGTGAGCGATAGTTTTATATTGGGTTGACGGACACGGGCCAATAGTACCTTGAAGACTTGTTTTACATGCTCCGTGATCTTTGCTGGGTATCCAGGTATGTCCAGCCCTGAAATTGGCCAGCGCCTCGAGTGTGTGCATCGGGTAAGGCAGGTTGGCAGTGCGTGCTTGTGCCTTGAAGTAGTTTGCTGAAGCTTGAACGAGAAACCAGCAAACCTGTTTCGGATGCTTGCGGTGGCAAAGCGCCCATTTTGAGAACGTCTCAACTGAGGGCTGTGTGCCACAGATTGGGCATTACAACAATGGCCAGGACGGACCGACTGCCAGATGTTACATAAATTTCCAGGAATTCGGCAGTTGTAGAGAGAAGATATTGGTGACAGTTTGTAGCTGATACTTCTTGGAAGCCTTGCAGGACTACAAGCTGGCCCGGGTCCTCTCAGCGGTGCGTTTCAATCGGGAGCCGCGGCTCTTGTCGCTTTGCTGCTCAACCGCTCTGCGGCTTGCATCGTATGGGTGTCCTTGTAGGTCAGTTTGGTTGAAAATAGATGGACTCCACTCCACTGGTCTCTTGGCTTCATTCGTTTCCCCGGTGTCTGTTTTGTCGCAAGGACGAGGGTCGGCAGAACTCGGCAGGGCCGTTTCACGGCAGCTCGGCTGTACTTCTGGGTCTCCCCAGAAGGGCTCGGAACTTCCGAGAGAGAGCCAGTGACCCAGCTCCTTTGTTTCTCTCTTGCCAGTGACCATTGCACCCGGCTACAGAGAGGAGCCCCACGAGAAGATCCCGCCCGAGGGCTTCGACCTCATCATGCGCCGTGATGGGGTCATGGATGTCGAGGTGGGGCCCTTGGGCATCCACTGCGATGTTTCGATTCGTGGAGAAAACTCGGGAGTGACACCTCAAGGTAGGTCAAGGGGGGATTGCTCCACGGTTCCACGTGTGCCCTTGCTACTTCTCTCTCCGCTTTGGTTTGCGACAGGTGGTGCTAGCACTCTATGACATGCAGGACTGCCGGCGCGAGTGAGACGATTGGCGAGTTCGAATGAAAGAGCGGTTTTAATCTTGCCAGCAGATTCTTTCTGAGACAAGAATGCCCAAGGTCCCTGAAACTTTGACAGCTGGACGGCAGGCTGTTCCTTGTACCTCGAACGCCAGTGGGTCGGACGTGTCGCAAGAATTGCCAAGCCCACAAGCCCGGCGAAGCATTTACCGAGCGCAAACCGCCGAAATGCGGCGAGGACCTTCGGGACTGGCTCTACAAGAAGCAATTGCCATACTCGGCTGGAAGCCAAGACGCGCGTTCGCCCCGGCTCCGCTCCTCCTTGCCGGAAGCCTTCCTTCGTTTGGCTCTCGGTCGAAATGGGGACTGTAAGTGTTGGCTTCCTTCCCTTTCTTTTTGCCTTCAAGCTGTGGGTTTCTACTTGAGGGAACTGAGTCACAATGAAGACCCGGGTAAGTGAAAGGGGACAGTACCAGCAATGGCTAGGTGTAGCAAGAAGCCTTTTTGATTCTTTACTTTTCTCTTGTGGGTTTTAATTCGCCGAAATTCCTTTGGTCAAAAAAGAGAAACCCCTCACAACGGGTGGTTTCGCTTTGGGTTCCCTCTCCTCACGAAGGACCAGAGTGAAACTCGAGGTGAATCTCCTCTTCCACCCCTGGCTCTTTGACCAGCTGTCAGGCGCCCGGTTCTGGGCCCTCTTGGTTGGGTGGGGGGTGGGGGGTGGGGGGTGGGGGGGGAGGGGCAAGCATCCTGGTTCGTTTCTCTTTTCTTTCCCTCCGAGTCCAACAAGTTCTACATGGGTTTGTCTCCCTCAGGACGTATGGGCGCAAGCTTCTTCTTGATTCCCCCAACCTACAACGATGCCTAGCAAAGACACACCCATATTTCCCTTTCAAGATTGCTTCTCAAGATCACTTTTTATTTGCAAAGTCCAATCTTGGAGTGAGTTTCCTCCAACTCGAATGCTTATTGGAAGGGAGCCTCCAGTTACGCCCAAAAATAGCGAGGCCCATGAAGGAGATCTGCCTATTTTCTTTGGCTCTTCCGCTTGGAGGTGCACAAAAGCAGCTGAATTGCCCTGAGGCTTGATATGCACATGTCTGCTATTTGCCGAGTTGGATCAATTTCCACCCAACACATGCCTATCCTCTGCATGTTTTTTGTTTCATTCATTTGTTTTGTTTTTGTTTGCTTATGATGTGTCTTTTACTTATATATGGTACCGTGTTCCGTGTTGCTACCCCCCCCCCCCCCGCCCAGATGGTATGGTCCCCCCAAAAACCCCCCCCCCCCCCCCCCGAGCCCGCCCCGGATACTGGCACCTACGGTCCCACCCCCACCCCGACCCCTGAATTCGCACCCCGACACCCCGGCATCCCCCACTCCTAGGACAAGCCAACCCGCAACCAACCATAAACCAACCCTAAACTAATCCTAAACTAACCCTAAATACACCCTAAACCAAACCCTAAACAATAAACCCTAAACCTGAAAAATCAACATAAACCAACACTAAACTAACCCTAAATACACCCTAAACCAAACCCTAAACCATAAACCCTAAACCTGAACCAACCCTAAACCAATCCTAAATCAACATAAACCAACCCTAAACTAACCCTAAACTAACCATACATACACCCTAAATACACCCTAAACCAATTCTAAACCAACCCTAAACCAACCCTAAACCAACCCTAAACCACCACAACCCAACCACAGGACCACAACCACAGGGGGGGGTACTTGTCTGACCCATGACCATTGGGGTGGGTGGGTGGGGGGGCTGGCAACGCTGTACCATATATATATATATATATGTATACACATGTTTATTCATTCATTCATATATTAAATGTATTTATTCATATATCTAGTTTGCGTACTTATTTATGGTTTTTGATTTGCTTCTTTGCTATGTATGCCATTCTTTTTGTTTTATTGCTTGTTTACTTCTGGCTCAACTCATATTCATGTTGTTTACTTTGTCTATGTATTTATTCATGACTTTTACTAATGGTAAATAGTATTTACTTTATTTATTTATTTATGTTGTTTACTTGTTGTTCTGATATAATCATTGTAAATGATATTTACTTTACTTGTTTATATCTGCTTATGTTGTTCTTTTGAGGATTATTCATGTTATTTGTCTTTGTTTTCTTCTGTTATTCACTTTATTTACTTATTCCCCTAACAGCTGAAAGCTTTGGGGTTTCAGCCCAGATAGGCTCCGGGGTGGTCCGGGGCGGCCCTGAGGTAAGGCTTCACGAGGGTTCCACCAGGGTTCAGCAGGGTTCCACGAGGTTCTCATGGAGTATTTATCTCATTTACTTGTTTCTTTTTTTTTTTTGTTTTTTTTTGTCTTTTTTTTTAATTCATCCGGTTTTCCATGTTATTTGTCATTTTTTTCCCCTAACAGCTGAAAGCTTTGGGGTTTCAGCCCAGATAGGCTCCGGGGTGGTCCGGGGCGGCCCTGAGGTAAGGCTTCACGAGGGTTCCACCAGGGTTCTGCCAGGGCTCCACGAGGGTTCCATGAGGTTTTGCGAGGGCTGCGGGGTGGCTAAAAAGAGCACCGTACGCTGTTGGGGATATTACCTGAGTTTATCTGTTTTTCTTTAAGGTTGTTTTTCTTCATTCAGTCATTCATTCACTAATTCATTTGTCCATTCATTCATTGGTTCGTTCGTTCGTTCATACATGCATGCGTGCATACATTCATTCTTTCTTTCCTTCCTTTCTTCCTTCCTTCCTTCCTTTCTTCCTCCTTCCTTCCTTCCTTCCTTCCTTGTTTCCTTCCTTCCTTCCTTCCTTCCTTCCTTCCTTCCTTCCTTCCTTCCTTCCTTCCTTCCTCCTTCCTTAGTTCCTGGGTTGGGTCGTTCGTTCCTTGGATCCTTCGTTCCTTCGTTTGTTTGCTCGTTCCTGGATTCGTCCACTCCATTTCATCCCATCAGTTCAGCCAGCCCAGCTCATCCCATCCTGCATCCATTATATTTGTATCCTTCTTGCATTCCCTCATTTCTTCGTTCATCCGTTTGTTTGTCCGTTCATTGTTTATTAACATACCCAGTTCTACGGGCATTTAGTTACAGTTGCACATGCATTCATGTATGACCATCTAGGCCGAAACGCACATACACACACAAGCACGCATACACACACACACACACACATGACACATAAACTTCTCCTGGACATGGTGGGATTAGCCGCAGGCGCGACCCAGGGATTCATCTCAGCAGCTGAGGCCTTACCGCAAGGAGGCAGAGGCTGATGTTGAGGCAGGGGTTCGGGGTATTGGGCGGCGGACGAGCACAAGGGATGGAATTTGATTTTCTCATGACAACTCTTCTGTATTTGTGGATGTGTGTGGAGGTGCTCCTTTCAAGGCCTCCAAAACGTTAATTTTAACTTGCCGAACAGTTGCTCCTGGCGAAAGTAAGCTTTTGAGCATGCCAACAGAAATTATCGGGGGGATTGAACTTGTGGGTGATCGTGGCAGCCACGTGCACGCGATATTTGATCCTGAAGGGATTCTCAAAGTCAGCGGCGAAGGCGTTGCTTGATCAGTCAGCTTTGAGAAGCGAGGACAATTCAAAGGGTCGACCAACTTGA
Source organism: Effrenium voratum (assembly GCA_963377175.1). Taxonomy (NCBI): domain Eukaryota; class Dinophyceae; order Suessiales; family Symbiodiniaceae; genus Effrenium; species Effrenium voratum. The sequence continues at coordinate 1,035,043 of CAUJNA010001602.1, read as the reverse complement.
GCCTGCCTGTAAGCTGAAGCTCAGCCTTGCTCTGCATTCCTGGTGCAGGTGGCCATTTTCGGTTCTTCGGGTGTCTTCCCGCTGGCTGAAGAGGCACGTGATCAGTCCAAGTGCCGGAGGGGGTAGTTACGCAGCCAGAAGCGCGATCGTGCTGCCTTTGAAAGAGATGGGTGGCATGAGTACGACTGCCTTGGAGGGCAACAAACAAGTAGAAAGAGGAGCGTAAAGGATATTTTTGCATGCGCCGATGCGGCCTCGGTTGCAGGAGGGCGGCCTTATCAAGGGTTTCCGGAAGTTTCGGCAGTCGGTGTGGGTCAAGGACAGACTGTGCACAGTCGACCGGTTGTCTGAATGCTAAGACTGGAAGCCTTCCATTCAAGCAGCCCTTTCTGGTTTCCCTGGTTTGGCTTGCATTCAGCCAGCGCAACCGCATACACACCTAAGCAAAGAAACGCGCAATCACAGGCACACAAGCACACAAACACACAAACACCCACACGCGAAACCCCACAAGCACACAACCCATGGACACAAAGACACAATGACACAAACACATGAACATACACGAGCACAAAGACACAAAGACAAAAGTAAACAAGACACAAACACCCAAAGATACAAGGACACAAAGACACAAGCACTCCAATTCACACACACATATGCAAGGACACAAAGACACAAACCACAAGCACACACGCACATAAACACGCAACCCCACAAACACAAACCTACAGACCCAGAAACCCACAAACCCCTAAACCTATAAACCCACAAACCCACAAGCCTACAAGGCCACACCCCACACCTCGACGCCCGCACACCCCCACACCCACACACCCACACACCCACACACACACACACCCACACACCCACACACCCACACACGCATATACACTCACACTCGAACAACCACACACCTGCAGACCCACAGACCCACACCCACACCCACACACCCACACACCCACATCCACACCACACAAAAGCAAACACACGTATACACTGTTTTTCATATATAGAGATATGTATAGAGATATGTGCATAGAGTTTTAGATACATTTGCCGATATAGATATAGCTATAGACGCACAAGCACACGCACATACATGACAAACGCACGCATGTACTCTCTCTCTCTCTCTCTCTCTCTCTCTCTCTCTCTTTCTCTTTCCCTCTCTAGCTCTCTCTCGAACACCCACACACACACACACACACACGCACACATAGATACATAAATACTTACTTAGCTACGTGCATGTCACACATACACATACATACACACACACATGCATACATGCTGCATAGATAGATAGATAGATAGATAGATAGATAGATAGATAGATAGATAGATAGATAGATAGATAGATAGATAGATAGATAGATAGATAGATAGATAGATAGATAGATAGATAGATAGATAGATACACAGATACATAGGTATCTTGGTACATACATTGATACATATTTTAACGCCTCCGGCTCAGGCCGACATTACAGGCCTGCTTTCTTATTTGCGTCCCTTTGGAATTGTCCCCTTGCCCCCTTCCCCTCTGAGATTTTTGCCCCCTTTCTTTGTTGAGATCCATTCCCCCTTTCCGCCCTAAGGCCTTTTCTCCCTCTGTTTTTTCCCTTTTCCTCCCTAAGATGTTTTCACCCCTCTCCCTGTTGAGATCCTTTCCCCCCTTTCCCCCCTAAGGCCTTTTCCCCCCTGAGATCTTCTCCCTTTTCCTCCCTTTCCCCCACTTTCCCCCCTACGGCCTTTTCCTCCCTGGGATCTTTTTCCTTTCCTCCCTGAGATCTTTCCCCCCCTTTCCCTGTTGAGATCCTTTCCCCCCTTTCCCCCCTACGGCCTTTCCCCCCGCTGAGATCTTCTCCCTATTCCTCCTTAAGATCCTTTGCCCCCTTTCCCTGTTGAGATCCTTTCCCCCCTTCCCTTTAAGGCCTTTCCAGATCTTCTCCCTTTTCCTTCCTAAGATTGTTTCCCCCCTTTCCCTGTTGAGATCCTTCCCACCCTTTCCCCCCTCAGGCCTTTTCCCCCCCTGAGAGCTTCTCCCTTTTCCTTCCTTAGATCTCCCCCCTTTCCCTGTTGGCCTTTTTTCCCCCAGATCTTCTCCCTTTCCTCCCTAAGATCTTTTCCACCCCTTTCCCTGTTGAGATCATTTCTCCCCTTTCCCCCCTACGGCCTTTGCCCCCAGATCTTCTCCCTTTCCTCCCTAAGATCTTTCCCCCCCTTTCCCTGCTCAGATCCTTTCCCCTCTTTCCCCCCTAAGGCCTTTCCCCCCCTGACATCAAGATCTTTTGCCACCTTTCCCTGTTGAGATCAATTCCCCCTTTCCCCCCTAAGGCCCTTTCTCCCTCTGAGTTTTTCCCTTTTCCTCTCTACGATGTTTTCCCCCCTCTCCCTGTTGAGATCCTTTCCCTCCTTTCCCCCCTAAGGCCTTTTTTCCCCCCGCGATCTTCCCCCTTTTCCTTCCTAAGATCTTTTCCCCCCTTTCCTTGTTGAGATCCTTTCCCGCCCTTTCCCCCCTAAGGCGTTTTCCCCCCCAAGATCTTCTCCCTTTTCCTCCCTAAGATCCTTTGCCCCCTTTCCCTGTTGAGATCCTTTCCCCTCTTTCCCCCCTAAGGCCTTTCCCCCCTGAGATCTTCTCCCTTGTCCTCCCCAAGATCTTTTCCCTTGGTTGAGATCCTTTCCCCCTTTCCCCCCAAGATCTTCTCCCTTTTCCTCCCTAGGATCCTCTCCCACCTTTCCCTGTTGAGCTCCTTTCCCCCTTTTCCCCCTAAGGCCTTTTCAGATCTTCTCCCTTTTCCTCCCGAAGAGAGATCCTTTCCCCCTTTCCCCCCGAGATCTTCTCCCTTTTCCTCCCTAGGATCTTCTCCCACCTTTCCCTGTTGAGCTCCTTTCCCCCTTTTCCCCCTAAGGCCTTTTCAGATCTTCTCCCTTTTCCTCCCTAAGATCCTTTGCCCCCTTTCCCTGTTGAGATCATTTCTCCCCTTTCCCCCCTACGGCCTTTGCCCCCAGATCTTCTCCTCCCTAAGATCTTTCCCCCCCTTTCCCTGCTCAGATCCTTTCCCCCCTTTCCCCCCTAAGGCCTTTCCCCCCCTGAGATCTTCTCCCTTTTCCTCCCTAAGATCTTTTGCCACCTTTCCCTGTTGAGATCCATTCCCCCTTTCCCCCCTAAGGCCCTTTCTCCCTCTGAGTTTTTCCCTTTTCCTCCCTACGATGTTTTCCCCCCTCTCCCTGTTGAGATCCTTTCCCTCCTTTCCCCCCTAAGGCCTTTTTTCCCCCGCGATCTTCCCCCTTTTCCTTCCTAAGATCTTTTCCCCCCTTTCCTTGTTGAGATCCTTTCCCGCCCTTTCCCCCCCAAGGCGTTTTCCCCCCCAAGATCTTCTCCCTTTTCCTTTCTAAGATCCTTTGCCCCCTTTCCCTGTTGAGGTCCTTTCCCCTCTTTCCCCCCCTAAGGCCTTTCCACCCCTGAGATCTTCTCCCTTGTCCTCCCCAAGATCTTGTCTCTTGGTTGAGATCCTTTCCCCCTTTCCCCCCAAGATCTTCTCCCTTTTCCTCTTTAGGATCCTCTCCCACCTTTCCCTGTTGAGCTCCTTTCCCCCTTTTCCCCTTAAGGCCTTTTCAGATCTTCTCCCTTTTCCTCCCGAAGATCCTTTGCCCCCTTTCCCTGTTGAGATCCTTTCCCCCTTTCCCCCCTAAGGCCTTTTCCCCGCCTGGGATCTTCTCCCTTTCCTCATTGAGATCTTTCCCCCCTTTCCCTGTTGAGATCCTTTCCCTCCTTTCCTTCCTAAGGCCTTTCCCCCCGCTGAGATCTTCTCCCTACTCCTCCTTAAGATCCTTTGCCTCCTTTCCCCGTTGAGATCCTTTCCCTTCTTCCCTTTAAGGCCTTTCCAGATCTTTTCCCTTTTCCTTCCTAAGATTGTTTCCCCCCTTTCCCTGTTGAGATGCTTCCCACCCTTTCCCGCCTAAGGCCTTTCCCCCCTGAGAGCTTCTCCCTTTTCCTTCCTTAGATCTTTCCCCCCTTTCCCTGTTGGCTTTTTTTCCCCCAGATCTTCTCCCTTTCCTCCCTAAGATCTTTTCCACCCCTTCCCTGTTGAGATCATTTCTCCCCTTTCCCCTCTAAGGCCTTTGTCCCCAGATCTTCTCCCTTTCCTCCCTAAGATCTTCCCCCCCCCCCCTTTCCCTGCTGAGATCCCTTTCCCCCTTTCCCCCCTAAGGCCTTTCCCCCCCCTGAGAGCTTCTCCCTTTTCCTTCCGAAGATCTTGTCCCCCCTTTTCCCTGTTAGGCTTTTTCCCCTAAGTCCTTTTCTCCCAGATCGTCTCCCTTTTCTCCCTAAGATCTTTCCCCCCCTTTCCTCCTTAAGATCATCTTTCCCACCCTTTCCCTGTTGAGATCCTTTCCCCCCTTTCCCTCCCAAGGCCTTTTCCCCCCCTGAGAGCTTCTCCCTGTTCCTTCCTAAGATCTTTTCCCCCCTTTCCCTGTTGGGCTTCCCCCCCTAAGTCAGATCTTCTCCCTTTCCTCCCTAAGATCTTCCCCCCCCCCTTTCCTTCCTAAGATTGTTTCCCCCCTTTCCCTGTTGAGATCCTTCCCACCCTTTCCCCCTGAGGCCTTTCCCCCCCCTGAGAGCTTCTCCTTCCTTAGATCTTTCCCCCCTCTTTTTTCCCCCAGATCTTCTCCCTTTCCTCCCTAAAACCTTTTCCACCCCTTTCCCTGTTGAGATCATTTCTCCCCTTTCCCCCCTAAGGCCTTTGCCCCCAGATCTTCTCCCTTTCCTCCCTAAGATCTTTCCCCCCCTTTCCCTGCTCAGATCCTTTCCCCCCTTTCCCCCCTAAGGCCTTTCCCCCCCTGAGATCTTCTCCCTTTTCCTCCCTAAGATCTTTTGCAATTTTTCCGCCCTTTCTCCCTCTGAGTTTTCCCTTTTCCTCCCCACGATGTTTTCCCCCCTCTCCCTGTTGAGATCCTTTCCTCCTTTCCCCCCTAAGGCCTTTTTTCCCCCTGCGATCTTCCCCCTTTTCCTTCCTAAGATCTTTTCCCCGCTTTCCTTGTTGAGATCCTTTCCCGCCCTTTCCCCCCTAAGGCGTTTTCCCCCCCAAGATCTCCCTTTTCCTCCCTAAGATCCTTTGCCCCCTTTCCCTGTTGAGATCCTTTCCCCCCTTTCCCCCCTAAGGCCTTCCCCCCCCTGAGATCTTCTCCCTTGTCGTCCCCAAGGTCTTTTCCCCCGAGATCTTCTCCCTTTTCCTCCCTAGGATCTTCTCCCACCTTTCCCTGTTGAGCTCCTTTCCCCCTTTTCCCCCTAAGGCCTTTTCAGATCTTCTCCCTTTTCCTCCCTAAGATCCTTTGCCCCCTTTCCCTGTTGAGATCCTTTCCCCCTTTCCCCCCTAAGGCCTTTTCCCTGCCTGGGACCTTCTCCCTTTCCTCACTGAGATCTTTCCCCCCCTACGGCCTTTCCCCCCGCTGAGATCTTCTTCCTATTCCTCCTTAAGATCCTTTGCCCCCCCCTGTTGAGATCCTTTCCCCCCTTCCCTTTAAGGCCTTTCCAGATCTTCTCCCTTTCCTTCCTAAGATTGTTTCCCCCCTTTCCCTGTTGAGATCCTTCCCACCCTTTCCCCCCTCAGGCCTTTCCCCCCCTGAGAGCTTCTCCCTTTTCCTTCCTTAGATCTTTCCCCCCTTTCCCTGTTGGCCTTTTTTCTCCCAGATCTTCTCCCTTTCCGCCCTAAGATCTTTTCCACCCCTTTCCCTGTTGAGATCATTTCTCCCCTTTCCCCCCTAAGGCCTTTGTCCCCAGATCTTCTCCCTTTCCTCCCTAAGATCTTCCCCCCCCCCTTTCCCTGCTGAGATCCTTTTCCCCCTTTCCCCCCTAAGGCCTTTCCCCCCCCTGAGAGCTTCTCCCTTTTCCTTCCTAAATCTTTTCCCCCCTTTCCCTGTTGGGCTTTCCCCCCTAAGTCCTTTTCTCCCAGATCTTCTCCCTTTCCTCCCTAAGATCTTCCCCCCCCTTTCCTCCCTAAGATCTTTCCCACCCTTTCCCTGTTGAGATCCTTTCCCCCCTTTCCCTCCCAAGGCCTTTCCCCCCCTGAGAGCTTCTCGCTTTTCCTTCCTAAGATCTTTTCCCCCCTTTCCCTGTTGGCCTTTTTTCCCCAGATCTTCTCCCTTTCCTCCCTAAGATCTTTTCCACCCCTTTCCCTGTTGAGATCATTTCTCCCCTTTCGCCCCTAAGGCCTTTTTGCCCCAGATCTTCTGCCTTTCCTCCCTAAGATCTTTCCCCCCCCCAGGTCCTTGTTGAGATCATTTATTTCCCCCCTTTTGTTTCTAAGACCTTTTCCCACCCTCAGTTCTTCTCCCTTTTCCTCCCAAAGATCTTTCCCCCCCTTTCCTCCCTAAGTCCTTTTCCCTGAGTTCGTCTCCCTTTGCCTCCCTAAGATCTTTTCCCCCCTTTCCCGCTTAAGATCCTTTCCCCCGTTTCCCCCCTAAGGCCTTTTCCCCCCAAGATCTCCACCGTTCTCTTCCCAAAGTCTTTTTCCCCCTTTCCCGATTGAGATCCTGTCCCCCGATTGCCCCTTAGGGCCTGTTCCCCCCGAGAAAGATTTCTCTTTTCCTCCCAAAGATCTTTTCCCCCCTTTCCCCCTTAAGGCATTTGTTCCCCAGATCTTCTCCCTTTCCTCCCTGAGATCTTTCCCCCCCTTTCGCTGTTGAGATCCTTTCCCCCTTTCCCCCCTTCATTTCCTTCACCAGCATGGGCAACATCCCCAGCATCACTTGCATCATCCGCATCCTTGGCAGGCGCTGATGCGGATGATGCAGGTGATGCTGGCGATGTGCCGCTGGAGCTGCTAAGGATGCGAAAGCGCACCCGGGGGGAATCGAACACCCCAATGTTTTTGACAAACTGAGTTGCGCAAGCCCGCACAATGAACAGATTTAGTGAAGCGTCTTCGAATCACCGCGTGGTACGTGGACCCCCCCCCCCCCGCAATAGTCTGAAATGGTGCCCCTGGGGAGGGGTTAGGGGAGGGGTAACAGGTAAAGAGGTAAGGAGCATTTTTTGTGTCCAACACGCCGTCTGTTGTCGGCGGATATAGGTACACAGTTACATAGCTTCACAGACACATACATACATAGATACATCGATACACCGATGCACAGGTGCATAGATGCGTAGATGCATAGATACATAGATGCATAGATGCATAGATATGTACTTGCATGCATGCATACATACGCAATAACCTTCCTACATACCTACCTACCTACCTAGCATGCATGCATGCATGCATACATACATGCATACATACATACATACATACATACATACATACATACATACACGCATACATACATACGCGCATACATACATACGCGCATACATACATACATACATACCTACCTACCTACCTACATGCATGCATGCATGCAAGCATACATACATACATACATACATACATACATACACACATACATACATACATACATACATAAATACATACATACATACATACATACATACATACATACATACATACATACATACATACATACATACATACATACATGTATATGCATACACATACTTCGAGACGCACACGCATACACACAAAAACATCAGCGCGGGCGCTTGCGGGGGGTTTGGGGCTGGTGCTGGCCCATCCTGCAGGACAAAGTCTACATGTGCATGGGCCCAGATGCAGTCCGCTGCCGAATTGATCGGCACAGGCCATGGGGTCTCACAACGAAGTCCCCGGAAGGCACCCAGCCATGGATCCTCCTGGAGTCTTGGGTCAATTTCTTGCGGCATTTTGCGAACCAGGTTCGCAAGCCAACTGGCAGAGATGTGCGAGAGCAGCGATCTGTTGTTTTTCTGTGTCTGCCTTGTCTGGGGTTCGGATCGTCCCTGCCCGGGCATCCCATTGCCCACAAATCAAGTCGTTGCTTGAGCCAATTTCGATGCGCTTGAATTGCTTGCCAGGCTGGTGTGCTCCTTTTGGTCCCTCTGCGTGCCAGCTGGCCAGGAGTGGGCCGGTTTGCTTCTCTCTGAATCCATTTGTCTTGCAAGAGCAATTGCTGAAATGTAGCACCGGGCACCCGGCATTTTCGGTGCTTTTGATGCCTTTTGCAGAGCAGACAAGTTGAACACATGCTCCAAAAGTGAGCGCTGATTGATTCCCAGGAGTCTCACAAGGCTTTTTTTAAGGTTGCTCGCCTGTGGATGTTTCAAGAAAGGGGCGTGACAATGGGGTTTCCAATGTGGGGGGGGGGGAGGATTTTTCTCGCTTCTGGGGTGTCTGGTTCAAAGGAATTGAAGAGCGAGCCAAATGGGAAAGCCGTTTTGCATTAATATGGATCATCCAAAGAGGAGCTCCTTTCTCTATCTGGATTGGTCTTACAAGTAGGGACGCCCAACATGTTTTTGTTTTATGTTTGCTTCCACAGCAACCAAAAGCAAGCTAAAGCAGGTTTGCCCAACACGACATCCACACTTGCCGACCTCCTTTTTCCCTGAAAGGGGTTTGCAAACAAAACAGATGATTCTATATTTGTCTCACTTGAGAACCATCCAAAAAGGACGGGCCCTTTCCAATTTGGCACTCGAGGAGCGTGCCATCGCCACCAAACATGTGCTTCTCAACGAGAACGAGACGCATGCGCCATGCTCAGAGTTGACATCGCTCAAAGGCCGCCCGTTGGCATGCGGACGACTGTCTCGCACGCGTGTTTGGTTTGCTGCTTGAAAGTGTAGGATTATTGTTCCTCTTTGGAAGGTTCGAAGGGAAGTCAAACAGAGGCCTACCTTTGGTTTGACGGGAAGCCGACTTGAAGGTTTTGTTCTTTGAAAACTACCTTATGGAAAAGACATTGATTTCCTCAAAAGCGCAAAGGACGGCTTTGGTTGCACTTGCGCAGTTAAACGCCTGAGCCTCCCAGCGCCCTGCAAGTTGGCCATTTTTACGCCGGGTTCTAGTTCTTCATTCAATGGTATGGCAACCCCCATAATCACCTCGGTAGAATTAAAGGGAATGGGTGCTGGGCGGCGCTCAAGCGCGATGGTGCCATGCTTGCCTTTGTAGACACCGTTCTGGGTAGATCCCTTCAAGGACAGGTTTTGGGTATTACTCACTTATTGTTTGTAGTCGCTTTGTACCCCTGCTTCGGAAAGCCACGGCAAGACTCGTGCCTCTGACCGCTTGCTGTTTCCCACCTGCACTTCTAGCCGAAGAGTGCCGCTTCCGTTCAAGTTCATCGACGCTCCTTTTAATCCACTCGCTGGGCAATCGGCAAACCGCATGCGTGATCCTGAGTGCAATTCCAAGACAAGTTCGAGAGATTTCGGTAACTTTTTCATGGTGCCCCTTTGGGCTCAAAGGGACACCAAAGGTTCTGATTCAAGCTTCCCAAACACACATCCATTGTCCTTGACTTCACTTCTCAGATGTGCCGCGAAGTGGCCGCCGCCTGCGCGGTGCTCTCGGAGCGGGCGACGTATCGATACGCGCCGGGGGTGTTGTGATGGCTGTGAAGTTGTAAGTGGGGTAAAAGCCTAAGCGAATGCTTGGTGGATAGATGCTGATGCAAATGATGTTCACCAAAGGTCCCCAATCAAGATTCAACATTGCCCCACATCCAGTACTGGATGCGCTAACCAATACCTGTTTCTCAGCTTGAGATGTCAGAGCGATCCTTGACAACATTGAAATGCGGGGGCAAGGGCAGATGAGCGTTTGTTTTTGCAGAACCCAGTGGAAACCAATCAGTTGAGGTACAACCCGCAAAACACAAAGTTCAGCAGTGTGGGTGTCATTCATTGAGGTCATGTGGCCAGGCTGCGCACTTCTGTGTTTGCAGCTTTCCCAACTTCCATACCTCTTCGGATTCCACAAGCTGGAGGATGCCTCAATCTCCAACATCCTGCACCACCTGCAGAAGCTTCTCCAGTCGGAGGGGGGGCCCAGGTTTGTTAGCCTGACTGGACAGACTTCTGCCTTTTTTCGGACCTTGTTGTGGGTTGCTGGGGAAATTCCGAAAAACATGCCGCACGAGCGGTCACACACCGAGCATATCTTTTTGTGCGGGCCTGCTTCAAGGGCTCCTTGGCAAGTCGCTTTGGCCAGACCAAAGCGAAGCTCAAAGGAGAAACATAGGGAGCCCTGATCTCCAGCCGCATCACTGGGCGCCACGTAGTGGATACATTGAAGTGCTGGATGATCGTTGATGTGCTTCTTTTCGGGCTGGTGGAGCTGAATTCCTCAACAGGGCAATAAGTGCTCTCAATTTAAAGTTTTCCCGCAAGAAGACGTGCTGTCTCGGAAAGTCTGAGATAGCACTCTGGGCCTTTCGGCGGATCCGCTACCCCAATTGAACTGCTCTGATTGAGGAGACATCAGTGTTTCGTCGTGGGTTTCCGGTAGATGGGGGCTTGTTTGATTACGGTTGCAAGGTGGACGGGCATTTCGGGATGTCATTGTGGAGTTTATTTTCTTGACGTGGGTATCGTTCCACAATTTTGTGCCATGAGCTTTTCCCGGCCAACTTTGCCGATGTGATTCAAACAAGACTCAAGACATGTTGGGAGAATCTCCAACCACAGATGTAGCAAAAAGAGATGCGATATAGCTGCTTGAACATCAGATGTAAGGCCCATGAGTGAGGGTTCAGAGACTGGCATGTGGCCACTATTCATATAGTGATTGAGTGACCATTCATGACTACTTGGATTACTTGGTGACTCAGGGACCATTGGAAGTATGCTCTGACTGGGAGCTTTCGGCGACTTTATCTCGTGCGTGCTGCGAGGTGCAGAATGCCACTCACCGGCTCAGCCGCCTCATGGGCCGCTGTGAGGGCGCCTTCGATGGGATCTGCCTGGATGCCCGAGGCGTCGGAAAGTCCGGGAGAGCCGGTTGAACGCAATCCGCACAAGAGGCAGAAGCAGATTGGTTTCCTTTCCAGATGGCGGGTGGCCAACAGATGGCACCTTCCTGGACCCCGGTGCCGCCTTGTGCTGGCTTTTTCCGGGTAATTCGCCAATTGTCCCTGTTCAGATCGCTGGCAGTTTGAGCCACGGCCAGGTGACGGCACCAATTGGAATGCGGCGCCCTACAAGGGAGCCACGGAACCCATGGAGGTGTGGGAGGAGCAGCTGAGTCTGTTGGACCGTACGGTCGGGAGTCCAAGCGATGGCGACCGGGAAACCACATGAGTGTTTCTCAAAACAGGCATTGGCTCGCCAAATGGGTGGTATCCTTTTCGTTTCACATTGGATACCAACCCAAAGCGTCCACCCTTTTTGAGAGACTCCCCCATAAGTCTTTTTACGCCTGAAGTGTTTTGCGGACGGCGGATGCTTATGATGGACAACCCCAAACTGGCAGATGCCACATTCATGATTGCCGTGCCTCCGAGAGCGAGGTCGCTCAGATGTGGGCCCCATTTGGCTGAAAACCGATGGAGCGGAGGGAGCATGTCTTTTAAAGGCCACTCAGCGATACTTGTCGATGATTTAGGAGGCCGGTGTTCGCCTTGACCTTTGTCAGCGGGATAGCCTGATTTTGTGTTTTTGCGTGGCCGGTTGGAAGCTCTTGTTGGACGGTTCTGGAAAAAAACACCAGCTACCTGCAGTCCTCCTGGCTGCATCCGACTAAGACTGGCTGGGACGTCAGCATGCCGGCGCAAACATTTTTTTCAGTGAGCCCAAGATTCCATGGGCATGTGTCAAAGCTGTGAGTTGTGAATGGAATGTAAGGGCCCTCGGCATCCATAGTGACCCAGGAATCCTCTGAAACAGATATGGGCGTTTGGCGTTTGAGGGCTTCCAGGGTAAGCAAATGGATGTCAGATTGGCTTGCGTGTTCGTTTTCCTTTGAGCCACGGCCAACATGTGGCCATGGGGCATAACCTATGGCTGGATGAACATCCATTTGCCACCTATTTTGACGTTCACCAGGGGTTTCCTGGGTTTTGACCCACAGCCATGACTCGCGAAGCTGAAGTCGGCAGCCGCAGAGGTGGAGAAGGGCCACTCCCCAGAGACCAGGCCTGCTCCGCTGCCGGGGCGCCTGATATACCCGTTCAACTTTCCGGAGCCGGCAGATGAAAGATGTACTTTGAGAGAGAAGCTGGATGCAAAAAGGAGATCTACCCGTTTAGACTTTGAGCATATGCCAAAATCCGTATGTCAATGTATCAATCCATCTGCCAAAGTCTAACACAAGTCACATCTGCCAACTCTATGGCTACACAGGGAGGGCAGCAATAGTATCAAAACATCCAGGGACACTTTTCTTGAACTCTTCTACGCTACATCCTAGCCAGGGCAGGCAAAGTGCACTTTTCCCTGTTCAACTTGCTGCTGGTAACATGCCTTTTTGTTGTGCCTCAATCCTTACTGCCAAGATGTGCTATTGCTAGCAGATTTAAGACTTTCAATTCTTAAACATTTCCCTAGGCATGTTAATCCAGAATGTGGTAACAGGATGTTCTTGCACGTGCAAGCAGAACATTTCTCTGGGACTTTGCAGTCCAGGATGTGCTAACAGGATGCGCTAACAGGATGTGGTAACAGGCGAGTAGGATATGTTTGCACTAAGCACATCTCTGCACTAAGGTGATTGCAATCATTCCTCCCCTGGCTGGAATGTGGCATGAAACAAATCAACACGGAGGTTGCGAGGCTTCGGTGGGTCAAAACGTTGCCCAGAGGTGTATCTTTTTGGAAGGTTCGAGGGGACATCTGTGGGGAATTGGGGAGCCAGCCAGCCCTTTTGGTTTGAGTCTGGGCAACTGAAAGGGACACCAGCCATTAGAGGATCATGTTTTTCGAGACACACATGTGTTTTGCAGTGGATTTCCTCGAAACACGTGTCTGATTGGAGCGAACACGAGTGAATAGTTGTCTTTGCCAGTCTGCTCCTGCGCGATTCGTGGCACTCGGTGACGCCTGAGCTAGTACCAAAGGGGTGACATGTTCACGTTGGACGTTTTGCTCCTAAGGAACCCGAGCATCCTTCCCAAGACATGCCACTTGGCCCTTCCTCCGCAAGGCTCAGCGAGATGCTTCGGAGACGAGCCCGGAGCCCAGCCGGAAGCTGTCGAGCCTTGTGAGCTTTGGATTTTGATCGAAGCACGGACAAACATCCGCCCAAAGACTCACACGTGTCCCGATCGCTCCGGTGAATGAGTCGCCTAGGCCTGAAAGCTTAGATGATCCTGGTGTGGTCCCTGAACGTGTCCTGTACGTTTGTACACGAAATGCTCACTTGCCCAAAGCAGACCTTTTGACCTTTTAGTTTGCCCGGTTTTTCATTTCCAGGTCCTTTATGCAAGTGAGTCATTATATGACTATAATATACGTACATTGTATGTATGTATATATATATATATATACGTAGATCTTATGAAGCCTGCAGAACACATTCCCCAGCAGCGCCTTGTAGGTAGTGGTTTCCATCTTGGATGGACCAAAAGCGACAATATTTGCCATCTCAAAATCGGGTGCATCAGCGCCAGGTCTACGAGGATCTCGGGCGGCGCAGGCTGGCCGGTGAAAGGAAGCCAAAGTGTAGCAGCTGGAAACCGACAAAAAACCAAAAGGAACCCAAGCAACACCAAAAGGAAGCTAAACGAAAACCGAAAGGAATATGCAGCCTTGTGGAAAGGTTCCAGGTTTGGACAAGACGAACTGCGGGGCAGCGTGCTCTTTTTTGGGTGCCTTTTGGCAGGGGCCCCTATATATCCATTCTTTCTCTTTTGGTCTGACACCTCACCTTTCGATTCAACTTACAGACTGCCTTTTTGGCGTGGTGAACTTTTTTTGGCCGGGGCGTGAGGCGCAAGGGGAAGTTCCCACCGGATGACGAAGAGACGTGGGGGCCACGGAGAGATGAGGTAGAACAAGCTCGGGCACGTCCCGCACATTGCACTTACCATCCTCCGGTTTCCTCTTGCCCCAAACAAAGAATTGATTGAAACTCCTGATGTCATCTCCCTGAGTTCAAAAGGAGCTGGAATGCCCCAAGTAATTGGAACTCCCGAAGTGCAGTGCCAATAACTCGGCTGGTAGCCCCTGGAATCAAAAAGAAACCAAAGGACAACTGAACTCATTTTGCGGTTCCCCTGTTTGGAGACCTGATTCTAGGTACTTGATGTTCAGCGACGTTTATTCTCTGAGCATGGTCTGTTCAGCGCGATTTCGGACTCAGGGGCATATTTGGCCTTTATCTTCCAAATCTGGCACGAGGTTCAGAGATGCAAAGGGTCACTTGAGGCCCAGGTAAGGTAGCCAGCGCATGAGGATGTCACTTTGGCGGGCAGCCAGAGAGGGGTTCCCATCTGCAATCCCACGTCCGGCTACTTAGAATCTTGTGGCGGCTCGTCTCTTGCTCAGGATCAACGTGGGCCAGAGAACCTTTCTCGCAGGCGCGGCACTTTCGACGACCAAGTCTTGGGCAAGTTTCTCCATTTCCGAGCGAGGCCCAAAATTCAGGGACCTGGATCGATTTTGCAAATTCCAAGGAACCGGGAACCAACCCACAAACGTTCCTGAATGCGCGTGTGGATGCGCTCCGGAGCTAGCAATGGAGTCATAGCCGGTGCGCCTTGACGAGCAGGAAAGGAGGCCAAAGGTCTGTTTCAACCAAGTCCAACACTTCCATTCTTGGATGAAATACATTATCAATGCACCACTCAAAATTAAGGGCTAGTTGCCATTGCTATAATTCAACACCCTGCACAGATGCAGCACATCTTGCGAAGAAGCCTTTTTGGAGCGAATCTTGAGTTGCCAGAGGGAGCATGAGCCACAAAATGTGCAGGCTGCTCAGATGCAGAGCGTGCGCAAGCCGTGCACCGCGTGCTGATTGTGGCTTTGGTAGAAGTTAACAGGGCAGACAAGCCGGGGGACGTGCCGTGGGGGCCGTGCCCCAACAATATATTGGGTTTGAGCTGGGGGCTACCATCGTATGCGACAGTTTACGAGGTTGAACATTTGGGGTACCCCGTCATCATTCCGGCCTTCAGTCTCCATTCTGTTCAGTGTGTCGGAATGATCAGGCATGCAACACATTTTACTTCCCATCAACGCCTTGGGGAAAGATGGAGCGAAGGATGTTCAAGGCAAGCAACACAAAGATGTGTCAGGCTTCGGCTAGACAGAGTGGAATATGGATCTCCAAAGTTGCTCTGACCGCAAGATAGTCTACAGACCAGCAAAGCGGGCACGTTTCTGCTTGCGGGCCGATCCAGTGTAGGTTTCCTCCTGGAGATGCACCAGAGTTTTGCCCATGTGGCGAAAGGACCACCCTCTTCCACTGCATTTGTCCCCACACGGCTGAGGTGGGTGCCAAGATATCAGCTCTTTGGAGGGGGCCATTCAGACAGGCAAAAGTTTCTAGCCGTCTATTCCGTACCTCCACCTTTCACTTTGAAGCTGTTGGACAACCACCATTTTTCTGCGACCAAGCAAGAGGTTTCGACCAGAAAGAAGACAGCTCTCCACCCAACGGTGGGGCGTCTTTTGCATATTTTCCCCCAATGCTTTTCACCGAGGAGTGCATCCAAGACTTGGAGCGGCTCTCAGAGAGCAACGCGGAGCTCTTGTCCGTGGAAGGCCAAGGCCTCGGAGTCTTTTGCGATTTTGGCGGCGGTTTTCGATTTTCGTTTTGTATCTTTGCGTTTTCTTTTTTGGTTTGATAGCTCTCAGGTTCCCCGTAGGTTCCATTTTGGGGATGGTTTAGACAATGCGGTCAACAATCTTGATTGAGTTTCCCGGGCTTTCATGTTGATGTTGAGGCGAGTACTCATACTCTGTATCAGCGCTTTTGAGCGATGGTTTGGATTGGGATGCAAACACCTGGATGGTTGTTGTCTTGGCCACAAGGGACACCTCCGAACCAATCCAAGTGCTCGATTAGAGGGAAGCCAACAACTGGTGGTCCTCTTTTTAGGGGGATCTCAGTTTGGCTTCTACAGGAGCTTGTGGGGGATGCAGAGCAAGTCATCGCGACTCTAGCAACTCGCAGATCGCCCTGCGAAACTTCGCGGCGTGGATCCACGAATCACTCACTTTGGTTTGGTCTTGATTGGCCTCCTGGCTGAATTCCTGGGCCCACCAGAGCCGCCTCGAGAGCTTCACATGGCAGAACAAATGCGTTTTGCGTATGCCTGGTCCAAACCTTGGCTGCAGCTCCTCTCAGGAGAGGAGGTGATTGTTTGACATCATTGGCACGTTGGTGATGGTCAACTGCGGCTCACCGCGCAAACATATAGAACGCATGCGAAAGGACCGTAAGATCCTCGCATCGCAGCCGCAGAGGGATTTGAAGGAGACTCAAGCTGCAGAGACAGACTCCTTGAGCCGACTGAGGCGTGACCGTCTGACTCCCCGGGTGAGGAAGTGTTGCGACACGGGTAGGGCGAAGCGAAATGTCAGTGTTCCCTCAGTGCTGATCCTGAACAGCCATAGGGTCCCTCCAATGTTTCTCCTTTCGCGGATGGCTTTGGCATTAGTTAAACCATCACCACGAGCGGGGGTGATGCTCAGATTCGAAATATGGAGAACTCTGGTTCAACACCTGAAATATCCGGCAAGCAGATCTGGAGTATCCAATGTATTTAAAGTTAATTTAAAGTTTACCCGGCAGATTCCGAAATTGACCCAGCCGGTTGAACCCTCCAGAATGCTGCGAGGGGGCGTAGGCTGCCGAAAAGCGGCAGCCCTGCTGGCAAGGAGAAAACACACTCGGGCGCGGCGGGGGGATTTGCCTATCCCTTTGTGCTTGACGTAGTGCTTTGACCTATTTCCAGCCGTGTTTTTGGGTCCAGGTATGGCATGTTTTTTTGCACAGTTTCAGCTTAGATGAGATTCGCCTTGGAGTTCGAAGCAGAGCAGCCAAAGAGTCTTGATAGAAAGACAATCGACTAATGCAAGAACATGCGTGCAAACCAAGGCTGCAAGATGATTTAGATGAAACTGTTCGGTAAAGCAATCTCAATGAACGCGAAAAGGGCATATAAACTATTGTTTGAGAGATGCTCTCAGCTTCTGCTTGCGAGTGGGTGCGCTTCCGCAGCTGCCAAACGGGACAGCTGCAGACACAGCGGAGCCCTGGTGAGAAGGGGACTCGGCTGTGGTCAAAACCAATGGTACCATTTTGGGGTAGGTGTACCATCCATTTTTGTCAATTTTAGTGGGGATTGGGATGTTCACTGGGGGTATGGGATTTTGACCCGTGGCCGCTTGAATCGTCGTTGGTTGGCCTTCATGGTGTTTCCAGGTCATCCTCCAGATGGGATGACGGGAGTTGTGCCATGACTGTTGCCCCGCCGGCTCAGCAACCACCTTACGTCTCACATACTACAGGACCTGAAGGTCCATTGGCCAGATAGCGACCATGGTTTGGAGGTTTAAACGGGTTTCAGCAAGCGGGTTGGCTTACATCATTCATGGTGTCGGATGCCAGTCCCGTGTACTGGGAGCCATTCGGCCACCCAGCATAGACTCTCCATGCAAGTCTAGCTGTCTGAAGATCTACCAGCGCAGGTCTGTGCCAGACATGAAGCCATGGCATGCGTTGCCATTGCTGCTGCGCTCTTTTTCCGCCACACCGCAGCCCGCGGGTAGCCAGTGCATGCTGCAGACCAAGTCCATGCAGGTGAGTTCTAGTGTGGGCGTGCAGTCAGTTCCATGCGGCACCTCAGCGATGTTCGGAAGTTTCGGAAGTGTTGGTTTGATTTGGTATGGTCCTGAAGGGAAGGTTGCTGGATCGACCGTAGCCATACATAGAAGTTCGTTAGGCATATCTCAATCACATCTCAACATAGTCTCAAGACTTCACACTTGAGCATTTGAGCACCTGTCGTTTTCGCAATATTCAGATGCATGTCCTCTTTTGGAGTCCAAATGCTGAGCGGTTGATTGTTAGGTTGTGCCTGCTATTGCTTGTTGGACACCTCATCATTGTTGGTTTGTGCAGTTCATTGCAACGTGCCATGCAAGCGTTTTAGAACATTTGTCATGTTGCACCAAAACCAATATCATATCGCGCTTTTTGACCGCTGGCAAGCGATGCAATAAGCCGGTCGATCTGTTCTGCTGGTAATTGAATGGCACCGGATGCCTTCCATGGTTTGCACAGGTTTAAGATGAACATTTCTCAACGCCCGTGGACGGCATGAGCTCATTGGCTGGCTAGTCAACGTGAGAACATCACTTGTGTGTGGCCAAGTGAAGAACTGTACCTCCAGACCTTTTGGCCAGTAACCCGAAGAGTTCGAGGCCCTGACTTTTTGTTTGGGATGCCCTTCCACCTGGCTTCCAGAGTACGCCGGCATTATTTGGGTACAGGAGCTTCATTGAGATCCGGTAACTTAGGTTGACAAGTTGATTGAAGGGCTTAACATGGGTCGAACCCCCTTTTCGCAAGAGGACGTGGGATGCTTTCGAGTTTGCTATCTCTTGACTCACTTTTAAGGGTCGAACTTGGTTGAACCCTGCCTTGATTGGATGCTATGGGTCGGGACTTTCAAATTTGGGCTGAATTACTAGTCTCAGATGGAGTTTGAGCCTTCCTCCAGCGTGGATGGAACAGTTAGATTTGATAGATTCGCTCACTGGCAGATTTGAAGGCCAGCGACGCCTGCTTGTCTTTCATCCACATTCCCAAGACGGGCGGCACGACTGTGGAGGATAGTGAAGGGGGACGGTCGGAGCTCGCTAAGAAAGGTGTCCAGACCCGTTGTTGCACTGCCTTGAACATGGCTGTCTGGTCACTTTCAGAGAAGCCATGTCTACTTTCTGTTGAAGCACCATGACATCCAATTGGATAAACAAAAAAACACATTTCTTCAGGTCGCTCGCGTTGCAAGACTCGCGCTTGGCTCTTGCGTAGAGGATTCGAGCCCCGAGCTTGCGAAAACTTTCTTTCAACAAGATGGCACAGTTTTTTCCAGCTACCATCCCACAAAAGCCTATGCTAGCTGGAAGCTGAAACCTTTGTCTTTTTGGCTTTCAAGGTCAGCATGCGAAAGGTCTTCATCGGGCAACTCAGGACCCACCTTCAGGTGTCTCCGCAATTTAAGCATGGACGATGGTCCAAATTATGTCCCCTCCCTCTTCTCTGCCTTTCGACGCTGTGTGGAGGAGGGCCGTTTTTTCATGAAGCGCCTGTCCGGGCTGTGAGGACTGCAAGCGCGAGGCGGTGGGCGGCCTGGAGGAGCTCGGGGAGATTGGGGATTGGAACACCTGCGCCAGCCTTCGCGGCAAGGAGCGGGCAGTCGGCGGTCGGCAGTCGGAGACGAAACGTCGGCTGTGTCCATTTGGTGAATAGTGAGCAGAGGGACAGGCAGAAAGAGAGAGAGAGAGAGCGAGAGAGAGAGGGAGAGGGGGAGGGAGAGGGAGAGGGAGAGGGGAGAGAGAGAGAGAGACATTGCTTGGGATCAGGGATCATTGGTAGGCAGGCAGACAAGCAGGTATATGGGAAAGTAGTGAGTGAGCCGTGGCCGGCAGGATGTCTCTGACCCAACAAGGTTTGTTGAAGGCTCGTTTTTCAGGCTGCCTTCTCTTTCTAGCCCGGGTTTCTCGAACGTCGGATTCGGGTTCAGGATCCGGTGACGCGGCTCTGGGGCATGTGCGATGACCAGCTGCTGTGCAGCGATCCCCTGGGGAGCTTGGAGTGCTCGAGCTTGAGCACCGAGCCGGTGAGGCTGAAGCCATCCCAGGCGATGCGGCGAGTGAACGGAAGCGGCCCAGTTCTGGGAAATCCGTTGCCTGGATTTGATCGTCCCCTCGACCGCACAAATTCTCAGACAACTGAATATGTATTGATACGGTCAGAATACCTCAACAGTTGAGATGTCGCTGTGAAATGAGATGGTCCCCAATGTCCCCCCAAATTGACGGGACTAGATGTGTTGTAGACAACCATGCAGAACGAGATACACAACATCAAGACTTGGTCACCTCTGTGCGTGCAGCCGGCTTTGGGGGGCGCCAGCCGGCTTTGGGGGGGCGCAAAAAGGCAACAAATCGAAGCGAGTCCAGAACAAGGCAAAGTGAGCCATTCATTGCCGAAGCACACTCCGCATGCTGCACTTGTACTGATCAAGTACGCATTTTCTCAATTCGCGTACGGTGATCATTGCTGCATTTGGCAGTAGTGTGTTGCTGTCTAGTTCGTTCTTGGCCAGTTGGATCTCTTATTATTTCTCAAAAACAGCTCTCATCAAGATTGTGGCTTGAGAGGTACCCGATGCTTCTTGTGCCGAGTGGTATTGAGTATCTGACGTATAGTCTCCATGCTTCACGCCCGTTGCATGTTTTGTCGGTAAATTGTGGATGCTGGTCTGTCACATTGACCAGGATTAGCGCAAGTTTTCGGCTCATTTGTATCCATTAATCTGCCGTTGCTCGGTTTTGTTCTGCTTGTTCTTGTCCCTGCCCAGTTGTGCTTGGTCTGACGGTCTCAGTAGTTGGTTGTATGCTGAATCTTGTTGTCCAAGGTACCTCTTTTACTTTCATTGTTGAAGCGTGGTGGTGGATCCGGTACTTGTGAAGTCCATCGAGTCGCTGTGGTTGTAGCGACGGCATACAATGTGGTGTGGGGAAAGGCCCTGAGTCTTTTTCGGGTGTTGCATCACTGCTCCGCTACCATGTCAAGATAGCACCACTCTGCTCTGAAGTGAACCTGAACAATGAGAGTGACAACCTGTAAGTGCCAGCGTGAAAACGTGCCAGCGTTTTGCACGCTGTATCCTTTTGTTCTTGCCTCCGCAATGTACAAGCTCCAAGCCTTGACAAATTTACATGCAGCAGTTGCACTTTTCAACATATATGTGTAAGCACGTATACACATTCATATGCTTTTCCAGGAAGATTTACCCGTTCAACTTTCTGGAGCCGGCAGATGAAAGATGTACTTTGAGAGAGAAGCTGGATGCAAAAAGGAGATCTACCCTTTTAGACTTTGAGCATATGCCAAAATCCGTATGTCAATGTATCAATCCATCTGCCAAAGTCTAACACAAATCACATCTGCCAACTCTATGGCTACACAGGGAGGGCAGCAATAGTATCAAAACATCCAGGGAAACTTTTCTTGAACTCTTCTACGCTACATCCTAGCCAGGGCAGGCAAAGTGCACTTTTCCCTGTTCAACTTGCTGCTGGTAACATGCCTTTTTGTTGTGCCTCAATCCTTACTGTCAAGATGTGCTATTGCTAGCAGATTTAAGACTTTCGATTCTTAAACATTTCCCTAGGCATGTTAATCCAGAAGGTGGTAACAGGATGTTCTTGCACGTGCAAGCAGAACATTTCTCTGGGACTTTGCAGTCCAGGATGTGCTAACAGGATGCGCTAACAGGATGTGGTAACAGGCGAGTAGGATATGTTTGCACTAAGCACATCTCTGCACTAAGGTGATTGCAATCATTCCTCCCCTGGCTGGAATGTGGCATGAAACAGATCAACAAACTTTTCCTGCAATCTTCCTATTAGTTCCCACGTGTAGGCATAGATTTGGCAGGTGTGATCTATTTTAGACATTGGGACATGGATTGATACATACGGAGTTTGGCATTGTTCAAAGTTTAAGAAATGGCAGATCTTTTGTTCTTTTGGGTGGGGGGTGGGAGGTGGGGGCACTACACACATATTATGTCACATATTTGTATATTTGTACATGTACCCACGCACACACATCTGAGTATATATATATATGCATATATGTATAAATAAATGTATAGAGAAGGGGGTATATACATATATGTGGGATGTATATACATATATACACATGTGGGTATGTACACACATGTTGCCCCGGGTTGCTGTGTGCGCCGTCTTTGTGTGTGTGTGCGCATATCTACAAGCGCAGGAGCAGTCGCCACTGTGCAGCGTGGTCTCAACGTCCTGCAGCCGGTGGCACTTGCCGCCTGCCCTTGATGAGCAGCTGAAGGCCTCCTACCACGCAGGCAGCAAAAGCGTGTGTGGGGCGGTTGGGTGGGGTGGAGGGCTGATTATCAGGAAAAGAGGGCAAAGGGACGCCCATTTTGACGGTTCCTGCGTGTAGAGTTAAACTCACACTTTGGAAGTTGAAGGGGTTGTCGTTTTGGTGGTGCTTCAGCCAAGACGCTTGCTTTGGGTGGTGGCGAGAGAGACAGAGAGAGAGAGAGAGAGAGAGAGAGAGAGAGAGTGAGAGAGAGAGAGTTGTTTGTTTGGTTCGTGGGAATCCTTTTGATGCGGCCTCCAGCCCAACAACAGGCCGACTCTCTAGAATTGCAACTTGACAGACACGCAGCAACAGCCTGGGAAGGGGTGGGAAGGGTTCTGAGACATGTTGAGGGAAGAACTTCTGGGAGGGAATTTCGACAGCGGAAGGATGAGGGAGGGTTCAAAAGAAAAGGGGCGAGAGAAGAGAGTCTTGTGTGATTTGCAAAGAGTGCACGTGCAAATTCACATGCCGCATGTGAAATGGGCACAGAAAGAGAGATTGGCAGGATCAGCGACAGGAAGAGCATAAACCTGCTCCTGCTTGGCAGCTGGTTACAGGCGTAGTGCTTGCGAATCAAACAAACTCGCGGCTTGAGACTTTAGTTCCAGGAAGGAAAGCTAAGCAAACGTCCCCCGTTGCCTTCGCGACGAGTCCTTCGATCGGGCAAGAGGTGCGTGCCACACCTTCTGCGTGGTGCGAGAGCCCCTCAGCCGCCTGAAGAGCGAGTGGTTGTACCGGCAGGAGGGTGAGTCCGGGGAAGCCGAGTCTATGCCGAATGTCCGATATGCTTGGTGTTGCTTGTTTGCTGCAAGAATCAATCAGAGAGAAGGTTGTAGAGTTTGCTGGTAACACCGCCAGCGTTGTGTTGCTGACATGATGATTCATGATCACTGAGCCTGCCCTTGTTGCCTGCTTTGCGGGGGTGTGGGGGGATCAGGACATCGGTGAACTCGCGGACGCGTGCAGCAGCGAAGCGCTGGACGTGTTTATTGAGACGGCTCTTGCCAAGGCACGAGCATTCTCGTTTGGGCGGAAAGAGACGAGGCGAGAAGCCCGAGCAAGGATTCAACAAGGCTGACATGTTTATCATTATACGGAGATATGTGTATATGTATTATATATATATATATGTATCCATCAAGACAGCGCACTTGCAGGCACCCTTAGCCCTTGAGGCGTGCAGGTCGGCACTTGCTTGACCTTCAGCGCCCTAATTTGGCAGTCTGAGATTCTGGCCTGTGCATTGCTTTTTGGCAAAGCGCGGCATGCCTTGCGAATGTGCGTGTTGTTTGACCTGCGTTCCCTTTTTTGCGGGTCTAGTCTCAAGGTATGCCTGTTGAGGGTGTGCAGTGTCCATTTGGCCTGCGTGGCGACATGTGCCAAGCACACAAGTACCTCAGCTTGCAAGGGTGGCCAGAACAGTTGCTGCGCGACAGCAGGGGGGTGATGCAAACGTTTGTGGTAAAGCACACTACCTGTTGCGGGTCTGCCTAGTATGTGGCCTGCGTGGGTTCACTTGGTTGGGAGCGCAGTCGAAGAGTACGCCCGTTGCGTGTAGCAAGTTTCCCGTGAGAGTGCGCACATTTGCAAACACATGAATCTTGAGAGTGCCTGAAAATGCACCGAGAAGCATATACGTATATATATATAGTTGTATACATGTGTACACACCAGTAGAGCGCTATAGTCTCTTTTCCTTTCTTGTTTTTTCGCTCGATCGATCTGTCATGATCTATCTATCTATCTATTTATCTATCTGTCGACCTACTTATGTGTCTATTTGTATCTATCTATCTATCTATCTATCTATCTATCTGTCTGTCTATCTATCTATCTATCTATCTATTTTTCTATCTATCCATCTATCTATCTTTCTGTATCTATCTATATTCATCTATATCTATCCATGTCTATCAATATCTATGTATATCTATCTATATTTGTATCTACCCATATTTATTCAGTATCTCTCTATCTCTGAATCTCGCTATGTCTCTATCTCTCTATCTCTCTATCTCTCTATCTCTCTATCTCTCTATCTCTCTATCTCTCTATCTCTCTATCTCTCTATCTCTCTATCTTTCCATCTCTCTATCTCTCTATCTCTCTATTTCTATCTCTCTCTATTGTCTATCTATCTATCTATCTATCTATCTATCTATCTATCTATCTATCTATCTATCTATCTATCTATCTATAGCTATCTATCCCCATCTATCTATTTATCTATCCATGTCTATCTATCTATCCTATCTATCTATCTATCTATCTATCTATCTATCTATCTATCTATCTATCTATCTATCTATCTATCTTTTTATTTATTTTTAAATTTATCTATCGATCTGTCTGTCTATTTATATATTCTTGTATCCAACTATCTTTCTATCTATATATCTATCCAGCGCATCCTTCGATCCATCTATCTTTTTTGCTATCCATCTCTCTGCTTTTTTAGTCTATCTGTCTATCTATCCATCCATCCATCTAGATCTGTATATCTCTCAAAGTGCAGCGCGTCACGAACCTCACCCTGCGACAGTGCTGCGCCTGCCACACAATTTGCACCTGACCGTGCAAAAGTGATAGAGGCCACGTTTTCAGCCCGCTTCTATTTTCTAGTTCTCGCATCTGCTAGCCTTTTCCTTGCCTTTTCACGCGCGTGGCATCTATTCTCAGTGATCACGTACGGGTGCCTGCATCCTGAGAGAGCGTGAGCTTAGTATCAGTACGGAAGTTCTTGCAAGACTTCCTTTGAGGTTTTGTATTCATGTGCACAAGTACCGTTGAATAAGAAAGGAGTGGAAGGCTACCAGCGTGCATCCCTAACCGCTTTTCGTTCAGGCGCGAAGCGACATGCTGGCCTGGGATTGCCACCTGATGCCGCAGGCACGTCCTCCACTTGTTACTCGCCTCCACCCCAACCCTCAAGAAACACAAATGGCTGGGAATCAAAACCAATGGTATTATTTTGGGGTAGGTGCACCACCTATTTTAGTCTATTTTAGTGGGGATTGGGACGGGATTTTGTGGCCAAATATCGGAAGAACCTGAAAAAAACATGGTCACGCGCACATTCCAATGCCCGAGGTGTACTACGTCTTCGCCGCGGGGGACCGGCGCCGGGAGAGGATCTGCGAGCACGTGCTGAAGCTCGAGACCCTCGAGGAGGACTTTGATGGGTTGATGCAGGCGGGGGGGGTGGGGGGTGGAGTCGGGGGAAGCATCGCATGGGCCGAAGTCGGGAAGATATATGCGGTTGTTCAATGAATCCCTGCTTCTCCCATATCAAGGGGGAGATGTATCACTCTTTTTGGAAGCACTTTTTGGTCAAGATTGTGAGAGAAGTGGTTGGTTCTTTGGAGCTGGTAAAAGTCCGAGCATTTGATTGAACATTGCAACAAGGAGACTTTGGACCTCGAAGACGAGGGGACTTCGAATCCCACGTAAACTAGGAGTGTCCAGACAAAATACACTTCTTGTCGCACCCGTTGTAAATCCGGTGATTTTGTGTACTTTTCAGGCCAGGGCTTCAAGCGCAAGTTCAAGTGCTCTGCCGCATTATGAGTGAAACGAAAACCCTGCAAGACCAACGAGGGTCTATTCTCTGGTTCAGGGCTGTATGGTTTAGGTAGAAACAAAAGTCAATGGGTTCCATTCGCGGCTCGGATAATGTTTTGGGCCAATGCTTCTTTCAGGCAATGTTGTAAGGGTCGGGTCTTTCTTCACATCAGCGATCCCTCTAACTGATTGGTTTCCATTGACGTTTCTGTTGAAATCCATCCAGAAAGTACTTCCCAATTGAGAAAAAGGCCCACATTTTCCGTTGTCTTGGCACCTTGCTTTCTGCAGGGTTTGCGACCTGTGGTACGAGTTCGAATAGGAACCTGTCAGCCATGGGACGCCAATCCGAGCGCTGCTTTTCAAAGGAGTCGCTTCAAAGGACCAAAGATCTGGTGGCGTTTGTGCTTTGTTTGGACCGTTTCTCCGTTGCATTGCTAAACGCAGGGCTACGGCCTCAGCTTGCGCTTGGGCGAGACCCGGCGAGATGGGCGGAACTGCTCTGCCGAGCCTTCCAAGAAGATGCGGCAGCTCGTGCAGGAACGGGGCCAGGGCAAGCCGAAGCCACGAAAAGGGCAGGGTGACGTGGCCAACAGGGTCAAGAGGCAAATTGATTGACCCCCCAGCACCGTTACCCAGTGTCGTACTGATTGTGAGCCTGATTTCAGCAAACGGCGCTCCCCTGGCCTTTGTCGCGATCTCAATGGGAGGGAATAACCTATGTGAGCAACCTTTCAGCGGTTCAACTGGGTGATCTCCTGCTTTTGGCCGGAAAGTCGGGACACCAATATCTCTTGCAGACAACCACCATGGCACTGCCGCAGACGGTGCTGCTCGTACCCTTGCACTAACTGAAATCAATCACCCCTGCGGGCAGTACACTGAATTCCACCATCATTTGAGTGCAGACAGTCACATATCACCCTTGCGGGCACCAATGAAAGCGTAGTAATTCCCATGCCACTTGCGTGACAACCAGCAAGATCCTGCTGCGCGCACCATGATGCATTGCAAACCAGAAAGCTGACGGTCCCATTGCAGCTGACAGTGCTTGCGGAAGCCGACCTAAAGTTTGCCACCATCTGCGAGCAGACTACACTGTGCACTGAGCATCAAACACTGGGTCCCTACCTGGTACTGGCATGCAAACGGCCGCACAGTTCCTTGCAGAAAGCGACCAGCACTTGAAACCTGTGTATCAATCCAGAAGACCACACCCACAAACTTGAATGAAGGCGCCACTGAGAAAGCGCTGACGGAAACATCACTTTGCGTGACCAACACTACCATGTTGCAGCCAGCCCGGGGCATTTCCACAGTTAAGCCCATGAGGCAAGCCGCCAAGATGAGAAAGTTCCCTGCAAGATGTGGGCGCCGATAGAGCTATTTCCTGTGTGTTCATCAACAGATATGGCGCTCAAATCAGTCGACACCGCACTACGGCTGGAAGATTTTTGACCAGGGTGCTAACGATAGACTGCCAGTAATTGGAAGCGACGATCAACATCTAGAGGTGTTCACATCGTGTAAGGTTCTTTGTCGAAATGGCTACGAATGCACTTAAATGATATCCACCAAAGGGTTGTAACCAAGATTCATACCCACATGTCCTGTTCTCGGACTTCAGATGTGGGTGCTTTGAGTCGATTGCCTTTTTGTGATTTGGCAGATGGAGCTTTTCATTTGCACATCGCATTTCTTCGCCGTGTTAGGCCTTTTGCTGGGACACCTGCTGCGTGATCTTTGTTGCAGTTGGCTGTTGCATACTCATGATTCGGCAACCCTCGCAAAGGTCGCTGGCTGTCAAATGACAAATTTCCAGGTCCTTTTTGCAAGCTTCTACCAGGGTTCCCAGAGCCACAGACCACCGCAGGGGCGGGGGAGGGTACTCGTACCTATTTGGGGCAATGAATACTGAAAATCCCTTGAGAAGCCAAGCCACGAATCATGCATGACAGATGCTTCAGGACTTCTACTCTGAAGACTACATTGCCTTTGGCTACCCTTTCACCGACATCTGAGCTGAGAGCTTGACTCACAAAGGGGGCAAGGGTTGAAAACATGGCTTTGGCCTTCAACATGTTCGTGCGCAAGGTGCAGGTTGCATGGGGCCAGGGGTGGCAGGGCGATCTTTTGGGCATGAAACCAGCGAAGAATTTTGCGACCGCAGTTGCTCCGGCTCAACAGTAGCTGGGCAGATTTGCAATTCAGCCATGGCTGGCTTCAACTTTCAGCAGATGGGCGGCCGCTGCAAGATGGTCTCCGAGGAAGATGCTGTCAGCTTGCTCACAGGTGACATCATCGTACTGGAGGCGCGAACACTTCGATCTCCAAACCGACCGAAGCCACAACTTTGAGGGTAATTCCTTTCGTGCTTAGAGAGTGCAAGGTGCTTTCCCGTTCGGTTTCAAAGGAAATGGGGCTCCATCCCTAAAATCCATCAGACACATCAATCTTTTTTGCCTTCCCGTTGAAGCCTCCGGAGGCCCGGGTACTGGTCGGCTGTCGCGAACGGCTCAGGTGCAGCGGAAGATGAAGCAGCGCAGAGAGCAGAAGGAGGAGCAGCGCAGGCTCTCCCGAGTGCATGCGAAGGTGGAGAGACAGAAGGCGGGGAGACACGGGTTCCTTCTCCGGCAGGCGGCGCACATGGGTATGAATGTGGACAGAAACTCATGGAGATTCATGTCCGCCAAGCATAGGATTCGTCGCCACGCGGGCCAGTCTGCGGGCCAGCCTGGTAGGGGATGGGAGCAGCGAATTGAGCTACTGATAGTTTTACTTGTTTCGGCAGGAATGTGCAGTAGTTTGAAGCACAAAAGAAACAAGTTCCCCCGTCACCTTGATTGAAAGGGAAACCAAGAGGAATGATCATTTGTTTGCCCCCCCCCCCTTCCCGCCCATTTTCTGATTTCTTCCAGGAACTGCTCCTGGAGTTTTTGAAGCAGCGCGACTTCCAGCCGCGGGTGAACGCCCCGAAGCTTCGCTGCTTCGGGTTGCTGCGGTCCTACCCTCTGCAGCAGGCGGTGCTGGAGAGGAGGTGAGCCGATGGGATCGTGGGACATGGTTGCGGGAGTCCTGTGAAAAGTGACAAAGTTGGGATGGGAAGCCCACCTTGTCATAGATGGGGGTTATGTCCCACCATGGCTTGTGCCAAGCACATGCACACAAGACTAAAAGATCGGGTGGACGCAGAGAGTGAGCAAAGCATGTTCTCGGCGCTAGTGGTCTCTGCGCAAGTTCGTTCCGTCAGTTCTTTGCGCAGGTTTTCTGAGCAATTACTGTCTGAGCAAGTTTCTCTCAAGTTCTCCGAGCAATTTTCGTGAGCAAGCTCTCTTTGCACATTTCTCGCGCAAGTTCTCGGCTCAAGTTTCTCTGCTCCAAGCGCTCTGTGCAAGTTCTCTGTGCAAGTTTCTCTGTGCGAGTTTCTCTGTGCGAGTTGGTCTGCGCAAGTTCTCGGCTCAATTTTCTCTGCTCAAGTTTCTCTACCCAAGTTCTTGATGCAAGTTTCTCTGGCAAATTATCTATGCAAGCTTTCTGGGCTCTCTCAGTGCATGATCTCTGTGCAAGTGGTCTCTGCAAGTTTCTCTGAACAAGCTCTCTGAAAAAACTCCCTGAGCAACATCTCTCTGAAAGTTGTTCAAGGGTTGTTTTCCACGCAAGGGCCGCCAAGAGTTGCAAAGAACTCCAGTTTTTACACATCGACCATGCCGATCCACACAGAGGGTCGCGCGAGAACCTCACAAAACTACAATACTTCCGTAGTATTTGCGCATCGTCCAAGCCAAGCTCAGCAGAACAAGTCAAAGACTAGAAAAAGTCCGCAGTTCTTGCACGTCGACCATGATGATTTCTGCAGAAGGTTCACGTGGGAACCGCGGAAAGTAGAACGCCCGCAGAGGGTGTCATCTTCGCAGGGTGGATTGGGTCCCACCGCCCCTCCTGCAAGGAATAATGCAATTCTTCCTACAAGTTGCTCGTGCAAGTGTGCGCTCGTGCAAGTGTAGTCGTGCGAGTTTGCTCGTGTAAGTGTGTTCATGCAAGTTTGCTCGCGTGCGTTTGCTGGTGCACATGTGTGTGTGTGAGCGTGCTAGTGCGAGTTTGCTTGAGCAAGCGTGCTCGTGCAAGTGTGCTGACCTAAGCGCGCCCGTGCGAGTTTGCAAATGCGCTCGTGCGAGTTTGCTCGTGCGAGTTGGCAGCGTTTCCTCCGGAAGAACCCTTCGCAATGCTTTCGGGAAAAGCACCTTCAAGCCTGGAACTGACAACCGTGACAACCAGCTTCCGCCATAGGACCGGCATGTTTTTTGCCCTGCCCGTTGCCTACCCACGTGGTTTGTCTTGAAAGGGGGGGGGAACCATTTTTTGTTTTTGCAGGGTTGTTCCCATAAGGATTGCCAGTCGATCGTCGCATTCATCTTGGTGTTGCTCTCCAGCAGGTTCACATGGAGCCTAACAAAAACTTAATTTCATTCTTGCCTGTTGGGACAAGAACCATCCTTTTGGGTTGCCTTGTGTTCCGAGTCGAGGTGCGTCCCTTTCCTGGGGTCTCCCTTTGGTCGCAGTGAAAGCGAGGTGGGACGCGGTGCAATTGCTGCTCCGCTTCGGCGCGGAGCCGAAGCTGAAAGACTCCTTCGGGCGCAGCGCCTTTGACATGATGCCGTGCCAGATCAGGGACAGGCCGCCAACCCGCGGTCGTGCGGGTCGTGGGCGGTGGGGGGTTGAAGCTTCCGGAAGCTGGGAATCCACCATGGAAATCCCTTGCCCACTATGCCTGAGATTTCCTGCCGTCCTCAAACGAACGTCGAGCTCACCAGTTCGCGGGCAAAAGGATTCATAGCCCCCACACCGGAAATCTCTGGGCTGATCGAGCGGGAAGATGAGGGCGTCTTCAAGGGAACCGTACGGGGCATTGACAATATTGGTACTGTCTGGGGAGGACGAGAGGGGGACAAGCTGAGGTCCCTCCAAAAACCGGCAAGTCATTTTGTCCGTGGCTATGGGTTTGTCCTTCAAAAATGGCTTTGGTTTGATTTAGCTTTGAAGCCAAAGGCGGTGCCCTGAAAAGCAACACACCCGGAGAATTCTTGATGCTGACAGGGAAGCCAAACGAAAGCCGACCATTGTGTTGGGCCTCTTAGGAAGGTTCACATTTGCATGTTCATGCCTTAATGGGGTCCGTTCTCGGTTCCTTGTCAATCGAGTGGTACTTTTACTCAGGGCATCTACTTTTTGCGGTTTGAAAAACCAAAGAGAAGCCGAATCCAATTCTGGGGTTGGCCTTCTTGTAGACAGACCCATATTATGGCACCTCACAGGGTGCGCAAGACATTCCATGTTGGAAGACAATGTTCAGTGAGTTCCTTTTGGCGTGATGTCTTGCGGTTGAGTTATAGCACTGGTCTGATTTGATTCTTGGGTCGAGCCTGTCCGGATCGATCGATCGATCGGGAGGTTCAGCCGCCTTCATGAACGGATCCTGGCAACGGGAACAGCCGTCCTATAGGCGCGGAGCCGGAAAAAGCAGGCACAGGCCTGGCATACAGAAAATGGAAAAGGACACGTTCCTTTTCTTGAGTTGGTGGCCCTTCTTGGTGGCTTTAAAGGGACACTAAAAGGAACACCCTTGTTTTGGGCTTCTTTTTTTTTGATGGAACCCGCAACACAGGATTTGAGGCTTCTCCTTTCTTAGGGCCCTAGCGGCCTCGTGAATCGAGTTTTGAATGTCAACTTCGGATTCCAAAGGACTTGGAGGGTGGTTCTCTGGATTGTTTTTGATGAGTTCATTTTTCGGGGGACTCCTCTGATTAGTACAGTATGACCCTGCACATCACGGGCTTTCAGCGGCGTTTATGAAACTTGTAAAAGAGACAACTGACAGCTGCACACGGCTTTTGCCACCACAACTGACACTCCCGAAAATTCGTATGCTCGTTGGCCAAATGGCAAGGCGAGTGCCCGTATCGAGTTCCACCATTCACCGGACTTCACCTTCGTGAGCACATCCGCCATCTGTCCATAAACAAATATCTCATAGGTCAACTCAGCCTGGATCATGTCTCATGGCCAGGTCTTCCAACATTCAGAGGCTCATGGGGAGAGCACGTCTGCCAAGCTCGTCCCGCGCTGAAGGCCATTGTGTCCTCGACCCCTTCAGCGCCGCGGAAAGTTCCCGTTGCGAAGGCGCTTCATAGCCGAGGCCATGCATTTTCATCCATATCTTTGCAAGGCTTGCCCTTCAGGATGTCCGGTGCTTCAAAAGCAGGTGTCTTCGCATCGCTCGTGTCGAACGCCTCCGGTTCGTTGGCCCCAGCAAGGGCATCACTGCATCAACTCTGGAAGGCAATCAGGACCAGGTCGTTCCAGAGTTCTTCTGGAAGCGCTCCTCGTCTTTGTATTTCTGGGCCATCTTCACCGGTTGGCGTCCCTCACCTCGTGTAGATACGCTCCGTTGATACTCCCGGTCTGCAGGTCAGGTCTCGATTGGGATGCCCTCCACGACAAGCCTCCCACCACAGACTGATTGTCCATGTGCATGATGTCGTCTGCGAGGTCGTTGGTGTCCACGTCCTCTGCTTGATGCTCGAACCAATGTACTCGAAGTTGCCCTTCTCCCACTCCGGAATCGGGAAGATCACAGAGAGGTTCTTCTTTTTGTTCCTGCATCTCCTGCGGGGCGGACAGCAAACATGTCAAGCCAGTCGTTTCTTCATGCCGAAGCAAAAAATGAAACAACAGCTATCCAAATGGTGCTGGTGTAGCCTCGTGTTCCGACCCTGGATCTGGATCCACACGTTCCGGATCTTCTTGACCAACCTTTTCCACCACAGCCTCGGTGATGTGGACAGCCCGAAGATCCCTTTCAGCACCTCCGCCCACGCGCTGATTGCTCTATGTGCAGCCTCTCCTTGACTCTTCTCCATTTAGAAAGCAAGATCAACTGCCTTGAGATGAACCAACGGGCGGTGAGCCTTCAATTGACAGAAACAAAAAGGGCTATCATTCTCGAAAGGCGTCACCACTTTTTTCCCCTTTGTCCCGCAGAGAGGCATGAGCCGGGAGGTCTTCAGAGTCTTCATGCACCAGTAAAATCCGGTTTCAGTCAGAGTGGCAATCCAAATTTAGACCTGTACAGATATCATCATTCAAGCCTGATCTTTGCTTGACTGGGTTGATGACACCATGGCTGGGAACGGCCACAAACTCGTTGAGGGCATGTTCGAACGTGTGTAATAGGAGCTTGGACAAGGGTACGTACACCAGGCCACGTCGATGCCTGGAGTCCAAGATCATTGAAGATTGAGATGTGGCAAGTCAGACTTGGCACTTTGAAGGACAGTTGTGTATAACAGGACGCCCATGTAAAGCCACTCATAGGAGTAATTTGCCAGACAATTCTTCGCAAGGCCTTTGCGCTTGCCATCGCGCCTCCTTTCATTGCTGGAGTGCAACGCGGCGCAGCCCGAGGTTTTGTGTTTCATTCGGGCCACTTGTAATTTGAAGCCCAGCTAGGGCGATTTACGTAATTATTTCACAGGGCGGATGTATATAGTTCATAGATGGGAAGGATCCTGGGCTGCCCGACGGGCCACAGAGGGCTCAGATCTTGGCAGCTTCAGTTGTACTTCTATTCTATGAGGCTGCGCGCCAGTCCTGTGGGTGGCCAACTCCACAGTTAGAGGGTTGGCCGACAGTGCGCGGTCACTTGTGTTGTTGGTTTGCAGACAACCACAGATTTTCGACAGTGCACTGCACTGGTTTCCATTCTGGATTACCCTGGTTGATTGATACTGGGGTGCTTCTTCACATTTGGAGGAGTCGCACCCTCTACGTATCCGGGTTGTGAATCCGGGTTGTCAATTCATTTGAGGCTGAGAGGTCCTTTCGCAAGGCCAGCCAGGAGCCCAGTGGCCAGATCTGAAGACTGAAGTGGCAAGCGGAGTCTGAGCTCTGATTAGAACCTCTCGCCCCCGGGTGCCAGGGGATGGTTGCAACCCGCGCTTGCTTGCATGCGGCCCGCACCATCCCCTGCCATTTTTTGGGATTCTCCATTTTGATGGTTTGAAACGACCTCAACTTGGCACAAGTCTTGGATGCTGAGAGCCACTTTGGCACTGTGGCCGATACTCAACGACTTTCCTCCAAGCATCCGGTGAAACAGATGATCAATTTGCAGTTCAGGTGAGTTCAGTCCGCAGCCGGAATGCAGGAATGGTAATTAGAGGAATGTTGCAAGTGTTGATCCGATCGCCTCTCTGCACGGTTCTCGATTGTCTCATAGCGCTCGCATCCCATGACATGCTGCTATGCGGCGCGAATAAGTGGCACACGCGACCTGGAAAGCGGACGCCTAGGTCCGGAACTCCGGTTGCTGTCCAGAGTCCTGCACCGGGTGAAACGAGACCGTCGATTCCAAAGGGGGTTTCCCTTACCAACACACACACACACACACACGCACGCAATGGGATTTCTTAGTTGCAATGGGTGCAGTTGCGCGAGAAGGCATAGAGTGGCACAGCCGCGCAGATTACCTCTGGCAGAGATCTCTCGAGCTTATGTCGGATTGAAGCAGATTCCCGCAAGTGGGATCCCTATCGACATCAGCAAAGTGGATGCTGGGATTTCAGTTTAGAGGTGCCATGTGCTTCCGTTGAATTCAGCCAAATACTTGCCGCACATGGGAAATCCGTGAACAAGTAAGAGATCTTGTGTGTACTTGGGCTTATGCGCCCTTTGCATGCGTAGTCGCACCTGTCGCAGACAACATGCACCAGGTGCCCAATTCATTGTTAACAGTCATTCTATCCAGGATCCGAAGAGTGGTTCAAGTTTCGTGTGTGGCACATACAAATACAGCCACACGCACATACAGCAACGCTGTGCAAGCATGCAAGCATTCGGCGGAAAACAAATCCAAACAAAGCAAACCAGTTGAAGAACGGCCGCGAGTGTTGCATTTTCTTGCTGGCCTGGTTACATACGATCCTAGTGCACGCGAATCAATAGAGTTTCGGACATATGTCCCTCTCGTGGGCCTATGAACCCCACCAGGTGTGCAGCCTGTGTTTTGCCACTGGGCTCAATGAGAGACCCGTTCTTGGAATGATCTGCTATCAATGCGTCAGGTTCGACAAAAGGATGCTCTGTTGCTAGTGCAGCCTTGGTTTGGCGGTTGTGATGCAAGTATATGGAGCGGATCGTGTAGTGTTTGGAGCCCACTATGCCAGCGATCCCATTCTTATGGGGATGTGGCGTTTTCCACTGTGATACCAGGGCCTTATGCTGGTGTGACGGAAGTGGAGAAGCAATTCCCTATGCCTTGAAGCCCCTCTCAGCCGGCATCGGCTGGAGCGGTTGTACAAGTTCCGACGTCCAGCGAAGAAGCTGGAGCTTGCCAGAGAGGGGAAGCATCCGACTTAAGAAAAAGACGCGAAAGTCCATACGCTACATGTCGACGGGCAACCACGGCGTTTTGGCGTTTCGATCCGCAGGTGTTCAGTTTGTTGACTTTTGCAGGGTGAGACCTCGAGTCACGGCTGCGGTTTCTGCACATCGAGGCCTATGTGCGCGGCCAGAGCTGCTCTGATGGTCCCGTGTTCAAAGATGTGCCAATGCTCCAGAAGGGACGGGACAAAAACGAGGAAGCTCGGAAGGCCGCAAGGACCCCATAGGTTTTTCAAACGGTGCGATGCCATGAAAAAGTGGACCTTGGCTTGGTGGGCCACTTGGCTGCATGGGCTGTGTGAGCAAATGAGCAGGACTTGAAGGACTTGAATGGGACCTGATTTACAGCAAAACGAACAATCAAAGGCTTCCAAGACCCAGTTTGCGTGCTTTGCTCCGTCACGGGCGGCGGCTGTGTTGGCTTTGGAGGCAGCGAAACTCGGCGGATCTTGAGCATTGCAAGCAAGGCATTGCTCCTGTGGCGTCGAGCATAAAGAGTTCTGCCCCAGAGCCGGAACGACTTGAAGGCCACGTGTTGGGTGCGTGAATGGCAAGATGTTTTGTTTCGAATTTCACGGCCTGGGGGACTTTCTTGACAATGGGGTTTCATAAAGACTCGTAGCCGTTTGCTTGGTGTCTTTTTGGGAGTACTTTTTGGGCTGATTTTAAGGAAGACATCCCCGTTTTTGTGAGCTCCTCGCTTTTGAGACTCAGGTTCTATGCCTAGCTGTGCCTGGCTTGGCTTGCACAGGCAGGGATGGAGTTCAGCGAATTCACTTGGCTTTGCGCCCCTGAGCCTTGTGGATGTCACCACCCATTTTAGTGAATTTAGTCGGGGTTAGGATGTTCACTGGGGGTACGGATTGGCTTTTGACATGGCCAAATCAATCCAGGCGAGTGCGAAAGCGCGGAGCTTCTTCAGATCAAGTCCGGAGACCTTGGCTCTCGGGTGAGGCGCGAGTCAGTGGCCTCAAGTCGAGTTCCGGAGTTCCGAGGATGACTTGAGGCAGCTTTTGGGCATGGCCGGCACGGCCCACCTTTCTTGCTTGGTAAGAGGTTCGTCTTGCAGCGCATGAACGCCTTCACGTGCCAGGTTTCAAGTGCTGGCCATCAACAATAAGAATGGCAGGACGGATGGGTTGAGCGGCGTTAAATGCCCAAGTGCCAAAGCAGGGGAATTGAAGGGGGTAGTTCTCGCTCGTGTCTTCGGAGAAGAGGTTCGCTTGTGTCATCTCTTTTTGGCTCACCTGTGCTGTCGCACTTCGGCTTCAATAAAAGAAGGAGGCCATCCTCTCTGAAACATACAGCATCACCTGCACTCAAGCTCCCAGTAGTTGATTAGATTTAGAGTTGCACTTCGTTCAGGCCCAATGTCACTGAGGCAACATCCATTGCGCATTCGTGCGTGCCGGAAGGGCGGGGCAGCACGGTGCGGGCGCGTGACCTGGTTTAAATTGTTTTACATGTGAAAAGCTGAAAGTTGTGAGTTTAGCTCGCGATGTCTCCAGTTAATTTTAAACGCTTCGCGTTGCCCGCCTCGGCAAGTATCAGCCGGATTCTCTTGGTTGGCTTTGAAGTACCGTGTTTTTGTTTGCCTTGAAGTAGGTGGCCCTGAGGATGGTAAAAAGCGAAGTGGCTAAAAAGCTGCAGCGCAGCGCATCAGGTCAGCATGCTCTTGAGCCACGATGTGCTAGCCAGGGAGGCCATGCACATGTGTTTGATGGTGTGCAGAGGCCCACAGAGTTTGCAGGCAGAGGAGACATCCAGTTGTGGCCGGATGCTCCTTTGGCGTGGTTATGGCCAAGCTGGTCTTGTGGACTCTTGTGTTGATGGTGCATGCCGGTTGCGGAGGCCAATCGCTTGGATCGATAGTGTTGGGGCAGATGAGCGTGACGTGCAAGCATTCACGCCCAGGGTCGCTGCAGAAAGGGGAGCGCAGGCGTGCCTTTGAAGCTGCAGGTAGGCTGCCCAAAAGGGCAGGATGGCATCAGAGATCTTGGTGGTGACAACGCCATTGGAACATGCAGGCGGGTTGGAACACAAAGCTGCCGAGTGCAAGAAGCAAGGCGGAGGATGCAAAGGATTCAGGACCTACCCAAAGGATGTTTGTGAACGTGAGCTCAGTGGCAGCAGGTATGCAACCAGAAGTTGTGGACGAATGGACAAGCGCAAGTGGAGGAGTTTGGAGGCTTGACTACAAGGACGCGCTGGTTGGGGAGCTGCAGAAGCCTGTTGTGGCAACTCTGGCCACAAGACGTGCCCGCAGTGCGGAGTTGACGTCAAATTGCGGCACATGCTGTAAGACTGGCCCGTGGATACAAAAACGCAGGATGTTGGTTCCCCGCATTATTTGGACCGGGCAGGTGCCCCCGCGTTGCCAGAGGGTGCGCTGTCGGGGGGCGCTGCCACCGTGGCAGTGTTGAGCAAACAGCCCCCAAAACTCAAAACTGAGGCCCGGGCATTTTCGCGGTGCAGTGTTGATGCTGACGCCAAGGTTGTGCGCCAGAACTGAAAGAGCGCAGAAGCTGATGCCGTGCGTACTTTGCAAGCGCGGGCATTTGGAAGCAGGTGCGGCAGCTTATCTGGCCTTGGTGTTGAGGTTTTCAAGCAGGAACTGCTGCTGAGGACATATGGGCGTGTCGTGCAAGCACCACAGCGGATTGACGAGCGAACTCGAGCAGTAGCGCCTTACAGCAGAGCAGGCGTTGATGCTGTGGAACAAATTGGGCCATGAATGGCTTGGAATGGCAAAGGTTTGCCATGTCCAACGTGTGGGCAGAGGGCATCAGCAACAATTCTGCGGCTTGGGGTTGGGAAGGGCTAAGTGTGCGGGCTCCTCCCTGGCAGCTGGAGGCAGCTGGAGCATGGATTTGGGCCGCGCGACATGGCACTTCCCCGCTTCGCCGTGAGTGAAGTGTGTGGTCCCACATACACAGATCTCTGCCAAAGGGCCCATATGATCAGATTTATCATGCTCGAAGTCACCCAAGCAGTAAAAAGGAAACAAATCCTAGAAACTCACCAACGTTTGCTCAGGGGGCTTTGATTTGGGGTTTGGGCCGGATGTGGACTCGTCTGGCAAAATTCATTTGGGTGTTGAGATGCCCTTTTCACCGTGGCTTTGGCGCCGCACAAACACACTCGGAGACATCCCGTGCACGAGGCATATGGGTTTCCAAATACGCGAAGGTCAAGGTGGTTTCCGTTTTTTACAAACCACCCCCCAAAAGCGGGTATCAACAACGGCGCTTCGGCCAGGGGGAGCCTGGACAACTCCTGGCTCCACACCAGCCTGGCCGCCCGCGGGGGCGGCACCCGCGCCATGGCCGGCACTGCGGGGCCGGAAGCTCAGCCAACTGTCCCTTCGGAATTTTTCGCACCCGGCTGCAGGTGGGTCAAAACCAATGGGATCCCATTTTGGGGTAGGTGCACCACCCATTTTAGTCTATTTTAGCCAACTGGTTTTCCGAGGCAGCTGAGGGCCTTGCGTGCCATGCGCTTGCTGCCGCAGGTGGGTTCTGTTTGGAACCCGGCGGGGGGTGGGAATTTAGCCATTTTGGGGTGCCTGAAAAAGTTTCCTGAGTTTCAAATGGGGAACCGGGGGTGCCTGAAAACCCGTGCAACTCAACAGCTGGGACGCTGAGACCGCTTTGGCGCGCTTCTCATAGCCAAGCTCGGTGTCGAGAGCGTGCAACTATCCCCCAAGATTGTTGACCCATGGGTTCTGACTGAAATTCGTGATTGATGTCTTGTTTTTGGCAGTTCTCAAGGGGAACCAAGAGGAAACCCGTGAGGGTGACTAGGGATCTCCCTACCTGGCATTGTCAGAGTCATCTTGGAGGTGGACCAGATCGTGGCGGTCAGCGGGGCAACGTGGACCACAGCCATCTACCTCTATGCGCCCAAGAGTCAATACACAGATGAGGAGAGCGGGAGATATCTGCCATTTGAACCGGTATCGACGGATGCCCACCAAGGGTCCAACTCTGGCCAGATATCATGTTGCAACGGCGGACACGATCGATGGGAAAGCTGCTGACGACTGGATTTGATTTGGCTATGGCTGTTCACGGTTGAACACCCATAAGAAGGGTTGACGGACGCAAGTCACCCCTGTAAATGCTGTCCGCCTCAAAGGGTTCCAATGAACATCCACACCCAAATGGCTCAGGTGTGCCAGACTGCCCTTCCTTTTCTTTTTTTCTTGGACTTTTTTAATCTTTTGAAGGGCACTTCAGAACTCGTAGACCCCACCCGTACGCTTGTTTTTTGGGGCTAGTCGCCTCATCCCCAAGACCCTCCTGTGCCTTTTTCGGGCCGCCAGGACCTCCTGGGCAGGAGCACCTTCCGGCGGCTGCAAAGCCTCACGTTGGCGGCGCTCAACACCTCGAAGCTCGACTCAGAGGAAGGTAAACCCAGGAGGTGGTCAAAATTAAAACCAGGGGACCGCAGGTTTTAGTCTTTGTTTCCATTTGTCAGTGTTCCATTTTGGGCACCTATTTTGGACCCACCAGGTGGGTGCCCAGAGCTAAGACTTCTTTTGTTGGTCGTGCTACTCTGCAGCCAAGGGGATGGTCATTCCTTGTACTCATTGTACTCGAGGCTTGACAAATAGTTTGGGCTGGCGATTACGGCATGAGGATTCTTGACCACATGGGCACAGGTGGGTTGGTCAGATGTCCAAACATCATACAGGCCCACTGTATGCAGGAATATTGAAGCTGACAGTTGGGTCCGAAGCCTTCCCAGCGATGTTTTTGGTGTCAATGCCCCAGACGCAAGCCTCCACCAGCACCATTCGCCTCCAGATCTATGGTGAGCAGGGGTCTGTTGCCAACTTTCTTCGAAAGGATGACCCATTGACGGAATACTTTCCGAGATTAGCAGGATCCATGTGAAAGTTGCCCTTGGCTCAGGTCGCCTACCTTTTGCTAAGAGCTGCACACTCTGTCTCACAGTCGCATTGGTCAAGGTTGGAACCTGGATCCAGGCAAGAAAGCAGGAGTTGGTGCATGTTTGGGATCAGCTTCCTTGTGTATTTGGATCAACTAGCGTAGTGAGACTTTGGATCAAGGCTTTCTTAAACAACATAATCCGACGTTTTCCTTGATCCCAAGTGTCCTTTGGCTTTGATCCAACAAAAACTCATGCACATTGGCCTCAACCATTCTACCCTCCCACAAACAAGCGTAGAACCTGCATCCCGTTTTAAGGAAAACGGTCCTCCACCTGTGCAGGTTCTACGTTTGGGCGGGTATCACCTGTGCAGTCGCGGGCGGAATCGGCGCCTCACAAGGAACGGTGCCATCTTGGAGCGGGCCGCGGCGGACTTTGGGCCCGCCTTCGCTACTCGGAGACCGCACAGAACAGGTTTTTTCTCGGAGAGGGCGGACTCAGTTCAAAACCGACCTGAAAACCTTGTGGTTTTCCCTTTAACTTTGGATAAGTGAGGAAGTGAGTCGGGTCTATGGATGGAGTGGGATTGAGTTTGGGAGCTTCAAGAGATGTTGGGAGGCTGGGCAGAGGTCTTCCACAAGCAGCGGGAATCCATGGTTACAGAGGGGTCAAGGCCTGTGAAGCACACACCGCCTGTGAACCTGCCGGCCTTCCCCATCCTCCGCAAAAAAATCAATGCCCTGGCCCCTTGGATTCTGGCTCAAACCTGTCGAGGTTGCGGCTTTCTACAGCAACATTTCCTACCACGAGGTGTACGAGAAGGCGCCCGGATGCGAAAGGATTGACACCGGGAGGCGTAATGTGTTCAACATTGTCGGACCCTTGAAGGAGTGATGATAAACACATATATGCAGAGTCGTTTTGGCAGTGGACAGATGCCCAATTCAGCGATTCTTCTGTTTGCATATGCATGTGTGCACTCCTGTGCGCTTGAATCGGGCCAATCGGTCCCATCGCGCCCAACAATGGCGTTGCTTTTCCAAGCCAAGGTGCCCCCCTTGTTCATGCTTTTTTGGGTGTGTCTCACACTCAAGGGCTCCTCCAAGCTCTTGGTTTTCCTGCAAACAGCTTCCAAAACTGGCTTGTGAAGGAAAAGCGCGTTCAAAGTTATACAATGTTCAAAGGTTGAAGGTCGAATTGGAGTCAAGGCCCCAGGCGGTTAGCTTTTCCGGCCGCCACCTTCTTCAGCACCTCGTGGTATGGCTCGTTCCGGTGTCTGCGCGGGAGAAGTATGTGTTCTCAAAATGGGCCCCTTCTTGGCAAAATGGTCAGTTGCCCTTCCATTCGCCCGAGCTGAATCAAAACGCAGGCCGTTGGTGCCACCTACTTCTGCCCCTTCGGCATCAACGGCGAGCTGCCTGTCTGGCCTGTTTCAGGCTTGCACGGCACAGATATCGGGGCGGGGGGTGGTGGGCGGTGGGGGGCGGGTTGGGATTTTGCGGGGAATACCTGTTTCCTTTCGATGGCCGGACTTTGGTCTCTTTTCCTGGCTCACCTCAACTTTGAAAAGGGTCAGGTTGCAATGGGAAGAAGGAGCCTCATGCACAAAAGCATCGGCCTTTCCAAAGGTATGTGAAGCAACTCATACGTCGCGCTTGCAGTACCTTATTCGCAGAGAGAGAGGGGGCCATGGTTTGCAACAAACGAAGTTGAGCATTTGGCTAGCTAATTACTCAAAGACTTGAGACACAGTCATCAATGCTAAGGCACTCAGCCTTGTAGAGGCCTTGACGTGCCACAAAACTTTCGAGTCAGCTTTCTGCAAGTGCCGTTTATCCCGTCAAATGTGCACCATGACTGCGGGTGGAATGGAGGTAAGCTATGAATTCGCTTGTATCACTTCGCGAATTGGCTACACTTTCCCTTGGGTTGCTTCGAGCTAACTGCTAGCAATTGTCCGGGAAGACACGGGGACTACCCAATCTCACCATTTTGAGACTGGAGGGGAATACTCAAATTGAATGAACCCTAAGTAAATCATGTTGTCCATTGCTCACATGACTGCTTGAATCGAATTGAACAATCGTTGTGTAGGTGGTGAGACTGCATTGCAGTTGAACTGAGGGCCAATAGGAATAAACCTGGTCGAGGTCGGGTAGATGGTTTGGGGCACTTTGGCGGTCAGCTTGTACAACCCAGCATGGGCTGTCAGCGTGTGGATGATAGCCATGCAACAGAACTACTCTGCATTCTTGATAGTCAGGTATGTGGCCATGAATATCAATCAAAACTAGCCTCGAGAGAGGACAGTGGACTGTTAAAATGCTCTCCAAGGGTCCAACCAATTGAGCTTCATACATGTGCTCTTGGAGGCATTTGCTGGAACAACAACACGAACCAAGTCTTTGCAGAGACCAAGGATCAGCTCAAACGCGCCTTGCCTTTAGCAGACAGAATTGAGGAACTCATATAGGTCTTCCCTGGACGATGTCTCGGAGGAGATTTCAGGTATGGATCTTTGGTCTGGAGCTACCTGTGGATTTACTGCCAAACCCGCACATTTTTTTTCATTTTTGGTGGTTTCCATTACATACCCTACCTCCAAAACCCATGCTGCCTCATGCTTGCTGAAGCAACGTGCCTCACAGTGTGCTTTCGTATTCAATGATGGGCAACCCTAGGCCTGCACCATCCTTCAAGCCCCAACAGTGGGCCCTTCAGTCGGTTCTGCGGCTGTAAGAGTTAGTCGTGCTTGGGGATATTCCTTGTGTTGTGGTTTTAAAGGGGCACCAAAAGGAAACTGCCAAATGTGTCTGAGTGGGTCCCCCCTGACCCCCCGAGCGAGCAAGCAAGAATTATCACCTTTTGCAGATTCAATCGAACACTCCGCCAAAGAGCGTATGTCGGATCCAGCAAAGACCAGTCGTGACATGTGGAAGTGCTGAGTCAGTTGGAATCCCCTTTCTGGATGGTTCTTACTGGGGAAAAGAACAAGCAAGCACCTCTTTCAGTGGTCAATACCAGTTGTAGCCCTGAAGCGCGCTTGTGCTCGACCAAGCCTTTGAAAGAAGACCGGCCTTTCCACTTTGGGGCAACATGCTTTGTGAGAAGCCAAAAAAACACCAATTTCCCAAGAGTGGGACCAACTGACCTTGACTGGCATCGAGTTTTCTGGCCAAGACAAGTCCTTCATCGCGGATTGCTTCTCTTTGTGCA
The DNA here is from genome assembly GCA_963377175.1 of Effrenium voratum. Classification (NCBI taxonomy): domain Eukaryota; class Dinophyceae; order Suessiales; family Symbiodiniaceae; genus Effrenium; species Effrenium voratum. The sequence goes on along the minus strand of CAUJNA010001602.1, from coordinate 991,961 downwards.
AAGAGCTCGCCTGGAGGATTCATGCAGTTTGGTTTGAGGTACTTCGGGCCTTCAAAGACTCACAAAGTTTGCAGTTGGAGCCTGAAAGTGGAGAGTTCGCAGGTCCTTGTGCATTGCTTTGGCGGAAGCCTCTGATCGGTCGAGCGGAGGTTACCAACTACCAACGAGTGGCCAGGGTTTGCTGATGGTTTCTGAAAGGTGCAAAGCGAGATATTCTGATTCGCCCTCACAGTTGACAGGAGAAGACGTCCGACTCATTAATCACCTTTGAACAACACCCAGTGGTAACTCTTTCGGTTCAATGCTTTCCGAGGCATCCATGACCAGGGCAATCAGCACAACGACCTGGATTTGTCCAACGCACTGATCCGGCAAAGGCCGGAAGGGTTGCGGTCTGCACACTCTTTGAATTCAGTTTGGTGGGTCGTATTATTCGTGCAGGCGGCAGTGCTGCCGTGAGAGTGTTGTCAGCCCATTCACCGATTCTCACAAAGGAGCGATAGCAGTCTCAAATCATAAATTGTAGAGAGTTCTACCGGATTGCGACTCACTCCAGGACTGATGTGCACAGCTCCTGGGCTTCAAATTGGTGTCATGTCAGCCCGCCTTTGCACACATATATATATATATAGTGCAAGAAGTAGCTGTCAGACTGTTTAAGAGCTTGCGCCCTGTAGGAACGAGTCAGAACAGGTGCTGGTTTGGGGAGACACGCCCGCCTTTTTAGCTGGACGTGTGTGCCGATTTTCACGAGGGTCCCTCTTCATATTGTGCCGGGCAATTCACTCACTCCACAGTTGGGCAATCAAAAGTCACACATGGATGCAAGGAGACCTTTTTCGCGTGACCCCGACCTTGTTGCTCAGGCTTTGTTCTCCAGGCCTCCCTGCTGTCGCCGGAGGGATACCTGCCGAGCCTCGGAGCGAAGGCGATGTTTCATTTCTTCAAGTGGCAGGTTCCGAGTGAGGGTGTCCCCTTTTTAGGGTGGATGGGCAGTCGCCTTCATTTTGGGGACTCTCTTGATTGAGGCTTGATATGGCCATAAGTAGGCGTTGACTTGGTGGGTTGGTGGCTGGACACTTGATTGGTGGTTTGGCTTTGGTGGATCTGTGACTTCTTGGTTCACCTTTTCGCAAGGCCCTGTTTGCCGGAATGGCAAAGCCCTACGGGGAACAGGGGGCAGGAAGGGGTCAGGGCAAAGGGATCCTGTGATCTTTGTAAGACTTTTTGCTCGGCATGGCAAGTGGCAAGGCAAGCCACTGGAAGAGGTGACTTGTGTGATTTTGCGTGGTGTATCGATCTAGCTCGTGGGTTGTTTCGTTTTCGGGAAGGAAAGCGCCAAGGGAAATCAATGAAGTGGACGATGATGGGTTTGACAGTCGATCGGAAGGTGGCATGACCCTCTCGCATCTACAGAGAAGGAAAAGCCAGCATAGGTCTGGAGACTCACCAGTTCAGCACAAGCTTGGGCTCGAGCAAGGGCGCGACGAACGTGTGAGATGATGGTGAACTAATGCAGCGAGAGCTTGCATGGGTCTGCTGCAAGAGGAGGCGCCTGGGTGCACATAAAGTGGTGAGAACAGGCTGGTTCGAAGAGCTGAGGGCATTATCACCCCACATTGAGGCAGCTTACGCTCCTTGCCGCACCTCCTACTTGGATGCAAAGGGCCGCTGGGACATTTCCTGCTACGCAGAGCTTGCAGACCAGCCAGACCTGATGATGCCTGGGGCCGTGGAGCACCCACCCCTGTGCCAGGTGTGTTTCTCAGAAAAGGATTGGAATTGGGGGCCCTCCAAGTAGGTACCCCTAAAAACCTTGGCAAGTTCCCCTGGACAGGTCTTGGCTCCCATTTTGGACCGGCTCACCTTGGATCTGAGCGCCTGGTGGCGCACTTTGCGGCCGGAAAATTCGGCTTGCGGCCTTCGCCGGGCGCAATCCTTCGTGACGCGCTACTCGGCCGCGAGTGGCGAAACCCACCTGACGCGGCACGTGGATGGGCCCACCGTGGATGCGTCTCTGATTCTGCAGCTTCACAGCCCCAAGGGCTTTTCCGGCGGAGGCATCAGCGTTTGGGACCAGGGGGTACACTTCTACCAGCTGCGTGCTGGCGACTTGTGCCTGTTGGACCACCTGGTTTGGCACCAGTCTCATGCGGTGACTGCAGGGGAACGCTGGGTCCTGGTTGTGTTTTGCCAGCGCGAGGATGCCTCAGACCCCATAAATACCCCCGGCGCTTGGGGCACTTCGGCTGCCAGATGCCACAAGGCCGTGTCGCTGGCCAGCCGGGCAGAGGACATTGATGCTGCCACCTGCCACATGCTGATGCAGATGCTGCGAACTGGCGGAGAGGAACTGGAGAGGGCTGCCTTTGCCATGGGCTGCCTGGCCTGCAATAGCGGCCCGAACCGACGTCTTCTGGCCGACTCTGGGGCTGTGCAGCTGTTGGTAGACTTGTTGAGGCAGATGGCAAAAGAACGTTGCACAGTGGCACGCGCTTGGGTGGTTGCCGCTCTTGGCCGCCTGGCCTGTGACTCCGAGAACAAGTGCCTCATTGCCAACGCAGGGGCCATCACAGTGCTGGTTGACTTGATCCAGGCTGGCCAGGACACAGAGGAGGCTGCCTCAGCTTTGTGCAACTTGGCGGCCAACCACGAGGCCAACAAGGACGCCATCGCGGACCACGCCGGCGCTTTGGTGCAGCTCCTGTCCGAGGCCCCGGCGCGGGTTTGGGCCGCAACGGCCTTGGCCAACTTGGCCTCGGGCGCGGGCGCCGCCCGGCGCCGCGCAGTGCTGCGCCGCTCAGGCGCCAAGGGCGCCCTGCGCCGCGTGCTGCGGGAGGGGGACTGCCGGGAGCACAGACGGGCGGAAGTGGCCCTGGCAGAACTGGAAAGCGAGAGTGAGGAGAGCTAGCACCTAAGAGGGGAGCCTGAAACCACTCCTGGGGATTTGCAGAATCTCACTGACATGCGCGCACGCATCAAGGTCCGGCAGAAATCAGTTGTCTAGGCGCATGCGTTCTTTGATTGGACGAGAGCGACCTTCATGCAACTGCTTCAGCGATGATGGTGATGGAGGCGCATTCAGCTTCAACACGCAGAGCGACCTGCGGCCTCCCGGCCCGCTGCTTCATGCATCCGTGGAAAAGGTCAAATTGGCTGCACGGTTTCTAACTTAACATGAGGCACGTATGAGCGAGGCCTCAGCCAGCCCCATCCCCCATGCCACTGGGTCTGCTCAGGAAGGGCCAGGGCATGGTCTCGGTGCGGTTCAGTGCTGACTACTCGGGCAGCCCGTACATTGCGGACTGCAAGCAGCTCGGCCAGCCTTCTTGTGCGCGTTTCTTTTTCGGTTTTAAAGGCAGCCCAGAAGGAGAAGAAGACGGACCATTTTGGGGCTTTTGGGGCTCCGATTCCCAACTTTGACGCAATCCAACCATCCTTAGGCGGTTGGCCGCTGGGTCACCCCCAGCCGAACTTTTTGCAGTGGGTTTTGGCACGAGCAATGGAAGAAGAACCTTTGTGGGTTCTGGCTGGCCTGTCATGCAGCTGGGGGTGGGGAGACTTCTGTTGAGCTGTTTGCTACGGACTGGTCCGAGGACGGTGCAGTTTGATCCCATCAACACGACCTTATTCGAGAACCTCTCCAGCCACTGAGCATCGCTGACCTTGTGTATTTTGCAGCGCATGAGGACGCCCATAGCCGTGCTTTTCTGGCCCCTATCCCAACCCTGTGCAACTCTGATACCTTTTTTCATTTTATCTTTTGTTCTTCTTCTTGTCAGCACGCCTCACTCCTCATTGCTGTCCAGGAAAGCTTGGCAACTGTATGAGTGGGATGCCCATGAGCCTGTGTATTCAGAGGCATGTTGGACGACATCACCTGCGTACTGTTGAGAGTGTAGCAAGTGTGTCAGTCAGAAATTCTGTTCTGCCTCCTCTCTCCCTCTCTCCATGGTTGGACACTTTGCAGCCACTTTCTGTCAGCCACGGAAATCATTGGAATAGACAAAGTCATAGAGATCAGAACGCAGACTCTTCGGATCGGCCCGTGTCTCACCGCAGAACGAAAGGCTCCGGGCTGTGGCCTGGCCGGCCTCGTTTGGGTCCCCGAGGTTTGCCGGATGTGGTGGTGGGGGGCGGCGTGGTGTCCTCCTTCGCCTTCATGGCCACCACTGCCCCTTATCAGGACAAGAAACAGGCGCACCCAGCGAGCTGAGAGACGAGCCTTTTCTTGCTCAGAAGGGAATGAGGGAAGGGATCTGGGGATAGGGGATGGTGAACCCCATCAACGAGCATGCCTGTGTCTGAAGTCGAGCTCACCTATGACCCCAAAATGGACTCTGGGATGCGCCAGCCACTGGTCGCTTGCGTTTGTGCGTCTTGGCATGGTTCTTTTTCGGGATACCCCGTACTGGGGCTGGTTGACAGGGAACCCACACGGAAATCAAACTCTTTTTTCTGGATCGGGGTCTACCATATCGAGACACCCGTGTTTGCCTCGCCCAATCCGGCGTATGAACATCGGTAGGCGGGCCGCGGATACTTGGCGGGCGGCGACCTTGTCGACACCGGCGCCGCTGGGCAGGGATAGGCCGTGTGCGGAGCCTCCGAAGCCGCAAGCCCCCATGATGTCCACAGGGTCCGTAGGGTCCAAGGGCACCAAGCATATGCATCGGTTGGCGACTCAGGTGGTGTCTTTGCAGCAGGCAGGATTTGTCCAAATGTTCTTTAAGCAATAAGCCAAAGGGACACCCGAAGGAGGTTGTTTGAAGAATGCTAAACCAGGCAATGGTGCAATGGTGGCAGTTTACAGTGAGACCCCGTTAAAACAGTCCTGGTGTAACCACTGGGTGGTGCCAACCCCATCTCCTGGGCAAGATGAAGCCCAGGTCCCCAACAGCAGGCGCCAGAACTTTTTGGGGGGTTCTGGAACAACTCTGCGGAACCCTTCATGGAATGCCACCCTGGAACCTTCCAAACCCTGCCCACTCTATGAAGCCTGCCGCCGGAACCCTCCGGCGCCCGAGCTCAGACCCGCGGACTCGGAGCTCTGGACAAGGTCCTTCTAAGCGCAAACCTTGTTTGTTAAACCTCATGCCTTTTGGACGGTGCCTTTGCCCATTTAAGCCCGATTTCTTCGACCTCCGGCGCATAGGTCCGCTAAATCCAATCGGTTTGTTTGTTGGAAGGGGCCCTGATTCTGGGTAAGTTGGAAGCCGGAACCTCACAACACCGGCCAAAATATCAAGGAACCACCGGACCGGACCTAACCAAACCACACCAAACCGCTGGGAAATTGGACAAACCAAACCAACCGAACCCAAACCAACGGCCAACCCACCTGGGCCCGTCGAGTCGCAGGCCTCCGCCTTCAGCTCCTCTGTGCTGTCGCTGCTGGGCCTGGCCTTCCCAGATCTGCTGAAGCTCATTGCTGCGGGGGCGGGCCTGCCGCTCGGTCCGGTTTGTCTAGGTTAGCAGGTGGGGGTGGGGGTGGGGGGGCCGGGGGAGGGGGGTGGGGGTTGGGGGGTGGGGGGTGGGGGATGGGGGGTGGGTGGGGGATGGGGGGTGGGGTGGGGGGCGGGTGGTAGGGACGTACATGAGGTCCCTTTCAGCAATGAAGGATAGCCATGTGTACATCAGCATTCGCTGCATGTGGACTGTGCAGCATGACATGAAGTGTTGTGCATGCGTGGCTTTTACTCCACAAAAGAGTGCTGCCTCTGCACTGTCGCAACTGACCGTTTGGGGATACCATGTGTCAGGATCCATTTAGCGCACGGAGCTCATGTTTGCTTACTGCGGAGGATTCTTGCATTAGAAGAAGCTGCCTCGGCCAGCGTCAGCCGAATTCTTGTGGTTACTGCGGCCTCCGAAGGCGTACTTGCGTACTTCACATTGTCCTGCTTGCTGACGCGCTTGGCCTTGATCTTGGGTTTTGCGAAGGATATCCCCGAAATTGAACGGAGCGCGGGGCGAGGTGGCAGCTTGCCGCGCCGTGATCATGTCGACAGAGAAGCTGACGACACCTTGGTCAACAAGGGAGCCTCCAAGGTCACTGTCGAGCATGTCAGCAATATTTCTGCTCACGGCAAGGGGCGCACCCTCAGCGTACCCAAGTGCTTCTTGGCTGACTATATTGCCAGCTGCGGGCTCGTGGCCAAAAGGCTCTTCAATATGCAGCGCATGAGTGATCCCACCATCACCAAAGCTGCGGCGGTGCTGCATGAGCAGCTCCTGCAATGGCGGCAGGTCGCAGTGACGATGTCGGTCAACACGCCCAAGAAGAAGCTCTTGAAGGACGTTGTGAGGCCAGGATACTGGAAGATCGATTGTCTTTTTGGACACAGCTGCGCTGGAGTAAGGCTCCTGCGGCATCTTGCAGCGACCCTCAGCAACAAGTTTCCGCAACAACGCCTCCGTCACAAAGCGAGGACGAAGTATCTTGAGCCCCTCGACTTGTTTTGGGCGAGAGAGACAACTCCTGCCACCGGCTGCTCATCGTCCGCGTCCGGCGTGGGGCAAAAACCGGACGCAGCCGAGGTAGAAAACGATGAGCGATACCGCCATTCGCCGCGCTCAGGAGCAGCAAGAGCGCAAGGCGCGCCACGCGCTGGCGCAAGAGGCACGAGAGTGATACCAGCAAGAGTGGTCCGCAAGGCGCTGGACGGAAGACGACAGGCTCCGTGCTGATGAGGAAGCTCGCGTGACTCGGCGCGAGGAATGCGAACGAGCAGGGTTGCGACAGCTATGAGCCTGGTTTTGTTTGCTGGGCCGCATTAGGCTGGACGCGCTAGCGACTGAGCTATGGGGAGGTGCCGGTTCAAAACATTCTGCAGCTTTATTCAACCAGGATTATCACTTGCCATGTTTGCTTAGTTTCATTTCACGGGTATTCCTGAGGCCGACATGCAAATATTTTGTGTCTGATTGGATACGGTTTTATGCACGCATGAGGCGCTTTCATCAATGCAGGCCAGCTATGTGTATAATAGCATTCGCTGCATGTGGATTGTGCAGCGTGACATGAGCCGTTGTGCATCCTGCAGTTTTTGCCATCATTGCTCTGATTCCGCCGCCGCAAAAAAGTGTACCGCCTCCTGTCACAACTGGTCGATTTAGCGGGCTGGGCATTGGCCCTAGCCAACACTTGCGAGGCTCCATGTTTCGCTTCTTGAAAAGCAGATCTTTTGTATTGGTTTTGTGGTGACTTGGTGTGGGCTGCTGGCTCTGGTGGGAAGGGACCGACGCTTGACGGGCGGCCAGTCCCCTGCCGCTGCTTTCGGTATTCCTTTGTTTGGCAGTTGACTTGCGAAGAGATGTGGAAGGGAACAGTAATCAGGTCTCAGAGAAAGTCCTCTTTGTCTCTCCCCTTGGCATTTCCATCTGAATCTATTTTCAAGAGCTGCAAAAATGGAAAAGGAGAGGGACAGAGAGGTGAGAGATGGCATGTTGGGTCACCTTCCTTATCTTATACTGGCTGGTACTGTTGTGACCCAACAGATTTATTCCTAGAGAGAGTGCGAGAGAGAGAGAGAGAGAGAGAGCATTTGTTTGGTTGTAATTGCACAAACACGCAGGTTTGTGGCTCAGGGCACCCTATTGTTTAGGTGATGTTTTGAACATTGCCTTTGGGTGCAGGGTTTTGCATTTCAATGAGAACATCCTCAAGCATGTTTGGTGGACACACCCCTCAAGGTAAAAGGGACCCTTGGCAAGAAACCTCCAGACCACAACCCCCCCCCCCCCCGAAAAAACACAAAAACAAAAACAAGAACAGAAACAACAACAACCACACATATGTATATATCTATTAAACATAGATAAATATAGACCGGAAGCCCTCTGACTGAGGAACATCAGCGCAGAACTGGATTTGGACCCCTTCCTCTTTACCCCGACGCGGCTGTATTGGCCAGTGGCCTCCCGCAAGCTCGGGGACACCGCCGCCAGGGAGCGATCCGAAGCGATCGGATCGGATTGGCCCTGTGAGTTAGCGCGTCCTGTGGTTGACGTTCTGGGAAACCGTTTGGCGTGTCTCTTTTCAGGTTTTTGTTTTTTGAGGGGGGGAGGGGGCAGCTACCCTAAACCACTGGATGGGTGTTTCTCTTTTCATTTGTCATCTAAGGGGGGGAGCAGCTACCAGTGGAAAGGGCCGTGAATAAGTCATTGCTGCTTCTGGCTAATTGTGTCGAGATCTGGAAGGACAATCCTCGGAATCATAAGGGCAAATTGTATTTGCAGAAGTATATATTGGCAATAGCTTTTGTAGTTTGACATCGCTTTTGTATTTGGTTTTGTTTGTGCTTGTTTCTTCGAGGGGGGGGGGCAGAAAAGGAATGCGCCCTGGTCTAACTGTAGGCAAAGTAGAAAAGTAAAAAGTGAGAAAAGTAGACAAGAGCGAACCGTAGACACGTAGAAAAGTCAGAAACGCAGAAACGCAGAAAGGTGGAAAAGTGGGAAAACTAGAAACGTAAGAAAAATAGAAGACAGAAAATAGAAAAGGAGAAAAGTAGAATCAACTTTCCGATTTTTTTCCGGCTCTTGGACTTTTCAACTTTTTGAACTCGACTTTGGGCTTTTGGGCTTTCCCCTTTTCATCTTTTCAACTTTGTGACTTTTCGATTTTCTTCTTTTCAACTTTTGTCATTTCTCAAAGGCGTCAACTGTTTTGTTCTCCAGAAATAGAATCAACCAGCAAATCTTTGAGCCATGGCGTCTCCAATCAACTTGCCATGTTCTGGAAGAAAACAACACCGGTTGGATGGCTTTGATAAGAAACGCTTCCAAGCTAGCGATTGCACCTTCGCTGAAGACCTGCAGTCCATTGGCGCAATACAGAACAGCGGCGCGTGCAGGCCGTCTGTGCCAAATCGTGCCTGTAAAATTCGTTCACAGGTATTGCAAGCTTTGCCGCAGCTGCGAATTGCAGAACTGCGAATGTCCCTTCTTAGAGCATCCTGTGTAGCATCTCGACGCGTTACAGAACAGTCACACAGACTGGGGTCGCCTGCGCGTTATTAAGGGGCACATTGCACACGGACATTTGTGGAAGTATTAAAAGGAGCACTTTGCAGTTTCAAGCCACGTCAAGTGAAGTTTTCATTGCACAGACGGGATGTATTGCTGTGTGGCTTTAGCGCTTTGCGGCCGCGTCGCTCGCAGGCATTTTCGGAGAACACAGACTGGGGTCGCCTGCGCGTTATTAAGGGGCACATTGCACACGGACATTTGTGGAAGTACTAAAAGGAGCACTTTGCAGTTTCAAGCCACGTCAAGTGAAGTTTTCATTGCACAGACGGGATGTATTGCTGTGTGGCTTTAGCGCTTTGCGGCCGCGTCGCTCGCAGGCATTTTCGGAGAAATTTCCAGCGCCGCCGCGGGACAGTTTTGGAATGTCATGGAGTTCATGTCGTTTGCAGTAGATGAGGAAATGCAATTCAGTCTGTGGCACTGTCAAATTTTGGGCGGTGGGTATTTGTGTCAATGCGTGGGAGCTTTGAAGCATTGAACGGCCTTATGTACTGTACCCAGTGCCACTGCGTTCAGGTGATATATGCGGTGTTTCCGTGACACTGGCAGTGAGCTTGCTAAGGCACGCAAGGGCAAGTCGTGGGAACAGAGTCGCAGCCAGACATATTCAAATGGTTTTAAGGGTGCAGCGCGAAGGCCTCATCTGAAATGCGCATTGCCGAGCTTTCAGAGTTGTAAGTCCTGTTTTTGGCAGGGTTCCCCGAGGGGTGATGTTTCCACCAGGCTGTGTGATGGGGTTCTATTTGTTGGCATTCTTTTCCACCCATGATTGAGCTGCACGAATTGCCGAACAGCTTTTGATAGTTTCACCTGTTCTACTTTGCGAATTTTTTGGCTTTTAGGCTTTCGGCTTTTCGGCTTTCGGCTTTTCGGCTTTTCGCTTTTCGGCTTTCGCTTTTCGGCTTTCGCGTTTCGGCTTTTCGACTTTTCGACTTTTCGGCTTTTTGACTTTTTGACTTTGTGACTTTTCCACTTGTCGTTTTTTGATTTTGCGAAGTTCGACTTTCCCGCTTCTGGACTTTTGGACTTTTCGCAATCACCTCCGCAAAGATGAGGACCCAAACCGAGCATCCACAGCAGAGAAGGGCGTCGTCAATCTGGGGGTTTGGTGGGTCCAAAAGCGACTGGGGGTTGTCATTTGCCCAACCACGCGGGTGCCTTTAGTGTTGCAAAGTAGGTTATAGCCTAGCATGGGTTCTGGGTCAGTCAGCCCCTGTCCCACACTAATAACCATTGTAAGATACTTAGCACGTAGGTTGAACATCTAGTGTAGGGTGATGGGGCAATCGGAGGCTGTTGAAACTGGGACGTATTTGTTGCCAAGGTCCTGCAGTCCGGTGAAGAAGGGGTGAACAACACATCCATAGTGCAGCTGATGTCGTAAGGATGCTGGCATGGTAGGTGTGGTCATACCATATCGCATCTTATCATACATAATCTATCTCTTGTTATCTCTCGATCAGTTCATGTTCAACTGTGTTAGCGTTTTAGATATCTGCGATATATGACACATGGATTTTTCTCAACATTTTTTCCCCATATTTTCAGTATCCTATGTCGCATTTTTTTCTTCGTTTGTATGATCGCAGGTTTTTAGTTCATATTCAGCTTCTCATGTTTTCTCCTTCGCCTTCGAGGAGTTCTACCTGGGTGACGGGGCCTCCATGGACATCGGAGGTTTGTTGGAGGCCATCCGCAGCGGCGCCAGCTGCGCAGTGTCGCTGCTGAACAGTGGCCCGGCCAACGTTGAATTGGGTTGGGGGGGAGGGGGGTGAAGTCATAGTCAGGGGCCCTTTGGGCTGTTTGGAGCTGTTTTTCTTGTGGGGGGAAAGTGAAAAGAGGCTTTTTGGGTATTGCGCGGTGTTTTTGACCATGGATGTTTTTTTTGAAGCTGGTTTCGGGGAGTCTGTGTGAGGGGGCACCCCAAGAGCCCAAGCTGGCTGCTGGTGGAACATGGACACCAAGAGCAGCCCGGTGAGTCAGGGACCTTTTCAATTAGGATGGCAAACTCCAAGAGAACCCCAGTGGGAAATCAGGGACCATTTGAGCTTGAGAGAGGGACAGCGTGCTGAGACGAGCGGCCCATTGACACCACGGTGGTGGGGGACTGGTGCAATCCCCCTGACGCGGTGCGGCAGAATCCTCAGCTGCTCTTGTCCGGCGGTCAGGCGTGAGTGGGATGAGAGTTTCGATATATGGCTGTGGCTCAAAAGATTTACCAAATTGGCATCTTGGCAAGTGAAACCAAAGGTTAAAAAATGCGTAACCCTGGCTCTTTGATTTTGAATCATGCCCATATGCATGGCATGCAAGTTATATTTGGAGCATTCCCCTGTCTCTCTCTTTCCCTCTCTTTATATCTATATACACAGGCAAACTAGGCACACGTTTACATGAAATATTAGTTGGAACTTTGGAGCCGCTGGCCAGGTTCATGAACGCATTGCTCTCTGCCCCAATGCGCGTGCGACAAAACAGGATCTGGGGTAACACCAAGCTCACCGAAGGGGCCTTGTGGGATCCGGATGGTTGTGGATGCGCTGGTGTCCGCTGAGCTTCTTTTTTTTCTTTTCTTCTTCTCTTCTGCCCCCGCCCCAAGTCAGTGGACAGCTGAGGCTGGGTCTTGGACCCTTTGGTCCGCATGGATTGAGCATGCTTCTGGGTACGGGCCGCGCAAGTTCGAAAAGCACGAAACCGCCCACCAAGGGGAGGGGCACCCCCCCTTGCCGAAAGGGGTTACTGGTCGCTATATTTCATTGGGCAATGGACAAATATGCAAGTCATTTAAACAAGCACATCATACTGCAGCTGTCACTTACACACGGAACTGTTCTGCACATACCACAGGCTTATAGCACGTGCATGCAATGTCTTCTTTTGCTTCCACTCAACACAG